>JAJIBD010005949.1:0-124319 GCA_021461705.1 Cryptotis parvus
ATCTTCTTTTTCCGAGGATTGCTTTTTTAGCTATCCTTTGGGGTTCTCGTTCCATACAAATTTCAAGATTGTTTGGTCAATTTCTTTTGAAGAATGTCATGGGTATCCTCATAGGGACTGCATTGAATCTGTATAGAGCTCTAGGGAGTATTACCATTTTGACAATGTTGATTCTCCCCCATCCATGAGCAGGGAATGTGTTTCCATTTCCTTGTGTCCTCTTTTATCTCTTGGAGCAGTGTCTTGTAGTTTTCTTTGTACAGGTCCTTTTACACTTGGGTAAGTTGATTCCTAGGTATTTGATTTTCTGTGGCACAATTGTGAATGGAATTGTTTCCTTAATATCCCTTTCTTCTCTTTTCGTTATTTGTATATAGGAAAGCCACCGACTTTTTGAGTGTTGATTTTGTATCCTGCCACTCTACTATATCGTCTATTGTTTCTAGGAGTTTTTTTGGTAGAGAGTTTAGGGTTCTCTAGGTATAATATCATGTCATCTGCAAATAATGATAGCTTGACTTCTTCCTTGCCTATCTGGATGCCCCTTGATGTCCTTTTCTTCTCTGATTGCTATCGCAAGTACTTCCAGTACTATATTGAATAAAAGAGGTGAGAGTGGGCAACCTTGTCTTGTTCCTGATCTCAGGGGAAGGCTTTCAACTTTTCCCCATTGAGAATGATGCTCGCTGTGGGCTTTTGGTAGATGGCTGTAACTATCTTGAGGAAAGTCCCTTCAATTCCCATTTTCTGGAGGGTTTTAATCATGAACGGGTGCTGGATCTTGTCAAATGCTTTCTCTGCGTCTATTGATAGGATCATATGGTTTTTATTTTTTCTCTTATTGATATGATGTATTATGTTGATTGACTTGCGAATGTTGAACCATCCTTGCATACCGGGATGAATCCTACTTGGTCATGATGTGATAATCTTCTTGATGAGTCTTTGGATTCTGTTTGCTAGTATTTTGTTGAAGATCTTAGCATCCGTGTTCATCAGGGATATTGGTCTGTAGTTTTCTTTCTTTAGTGTTTGTCTCTCCCTGCTTTGGGTATCAGGGGTGATATGTGCCCCGTAGAAGCTGTTTGGGAGTGTTTCTGTTTCTTCTATTTCCTGGAAGAGCTTGAACAGGACTGGCAGTAGGTCCTCCTTAAAAGGTTTGGTAGAGTTCCACTAGGGAATCCGTCTGGACCTGGGCTTTTTGTGTTTGGGAGAAGTGTTTTAATTACTGTTTCCTATTTCCTCAATGGTGATAGGCTTATTCAGGTATTGGAGGGTCTTCTTGTTTCAGCCATGGGAGGTTATAGGACTGCAGGAATTGATCCATTTCTTCTAGATTCTCATGTTTCACGGCATACAGGCTCTCAAAGTAATCTCTGATGATCTTTTGGATTTCTGTAGTTTCTGTTGTGATGTCACCCTTTTTTTATTTCTGATTCTGTTTATTTGGGGTTCTCTCTTTCCCTGTCCTTACAAGTCTTGCCAATGGTTTGTCAATCTTGTTTATTTTTTCAAAAAACCAGCTCTTGGTTTCATTAATCTTTTGGATTGTTTTTTTGGTTTCCAACTCATTGATTTCCTCTCTAAGTTTTATTATTTCCTTTTTTCTGCCTGGGTTGGGCTCCTTTTGTTGGTCTTTCTCTAATGTCTTCAGCTGTGTAGTCAGGTTATTTATGTGGGCCCTTTCTTGTTTCCTGATGAATGCTTGCAGAGCTATAAATTTCCCTCTTAACACGGCTTTTGCCGTGTCCCACAAGTTCTTATAGTTGGTGTCTTCATTTTCATTTGTTTCCAGAAATCTTTGGATTTCCTGTTTGATTTCTTCTATGACCCATTTGTTGTTCAGGAGTGAGCTGTTCAGTTTCCAGGTGTTTGGTTTGACTCCCTGTTTCTGTGTACGGTTAACTTCCATTTTCAGTGCATCATGGTCTGAAAAGATAGCTGACACAATTTCTATCTTTTTTAATTTTATTGAGGTATGCTTTGTGGCTTAGCATGTGGTCTATCTTGGAGAATGTTCCATGCACTAGAGAAAAATGTGTATTCAGCTTTTTTGGCATGAAAAAGCCCTGTATATATCTACTAGCTATAAAAAAAAGTAGACCATCTATTTGTGGCCAGAATTATACTTAATTTATAAACATCCAAATGTGTATAAAATCACTCAGAATTGGGTAAAAAGATGCACTGGACTCTAGCTCTTTGCTGTGGAAATGAGAAATAAAAGTGATCATCACTGTGAAGCAGACCTTAGGCTTTCCCTTACCGTTGTGTAGGGAAGTCCTGCCTCTAAATTTCAGTTAAGCAGCTGGAGAGATAGTATAGCAGGTAGAGCATATGCCCTACACACAGCCAAGCCAGGTTGGATCCCCAGCACCCCATAGGGCCCCCAAGCACCTCCAGGAATAATTCCTGAGTGCAGAGCCAGGAATAACCCCTGAGCATCAATGGGTATTACCCCCAAAAAAATTTTCTGTCAAATTAGGTACAGTGAATAAAGGGGTGTGATGAAGATAAAGTTTATCAAAAGTTTATATTAGTTTGATTGAGTCAAAGTAATATATAAACATTTTAAACATTTTTTTGAAATGTTTATATTACTTTGACTCAATTAGAAAAAGGAACACTTAAGAAGTTGTTGAAGAGGCTAATTTCAGTGCAGCAGTTCCTCAACCCCCTCCCCCAATAAACAACATAAACAAAAATGTTTATTTTCCTGACCCGAAAGAGCCCTTAATATGGCAGCAGTAAGAAAGGCGAACAAGCAGTGCCTGATAAAATTTCACGGCCGTCCTAGGCTGCCAAAAAGAAGAAGGACTAAAAAGGACTGTCTGTACTTTCAATGCACGTACGCTGGCATCGGAAGCATATATTGAGGATCTGATGGTGCAAGCGCAAAAGATCAAGTACGACATCATTGGTCTGACTGAGACGCAGGAGGCGTCAGTCACATCATGCTGTATTTGACACCAGAGAAGAATTGTTCCTTGGAACATGCGAAGAAAAGAGGCATCGGTGGCGTTGGTGTCCTTGTCAACACGAACATGGCTGTCAACATTGATTCATTTGAATGCCTAACAAACCGAATAGGACGATTACACTTGAGGAGATGTGGTCCACTGCCAGCAATTTCTATCTTCATTGTCTACGCACCAACATCCACATAGAAAGGAGATGAAATTGAGAAATTCTACATGGAACTGGAGGAGTTCTATAAAAAAGATCACACCTTCTACAAGATCATAATCGGTGATTTTAATGCCAAGATAGGACCAAGAAGATCGGCTGAAGAACTCCACATCGGGACCCATGGCCTAGAATGGAACGAACAGGGTGAGAGACTATCTGAGTTCATCATGTCCACCAAGACTATTCATGGGAACTCACAGTTTCAGAAGGCTGAAGCGAAACGTTGGACATGGGAATCTCCCGGCAAACAGTTCCACAATGAAATTGACCACATCATCTTCAATCGACGGTTTTGTCTGACCGATGTTGCTGTCGTCCCCAAATTCCAAACAGGATCGGACCACCGTCTCCTTCATGCAAAATTCTACTTCCCGCAATGGGGAGAAAAAGCTGCAAAGTTTAAGAAGAGAACTCCCAGAACGACCACCAACTGGGAACTCTTTGGCACCATTGCAGCAACATGGGAAGATACCATCATTGACGACATCGATGAAGAATACAACCGACTGGTTCAGCACCTCCATGATTGTGCGAAGAATGCAGAGAGAGAGAGAAAGACACAAAAGGACGCCTGTCTTCAGAAACTCTTGAGCTCATTCGCCAACGTGGCAAGGCGCGAGCCTCAGGAGACAAAAAGCTAACGTCCAAGCTTGCTAAACAGTGCAGAGAAGCGATAAAAGAAGACCTCAAAGACAGAAGAGCAGAAATACTGGAAGATGCAGCAGAGGCCGGGAAAAGCATTCGCACTGCCCGCCTGTCCTTCGCCAACTATAAGACCAAGATGACTGCCCTCCGACGCCCTGATGGATCTATCACATCTTCCAGAAAGGCAATGGAGAAGATTATCCGGGACTTCTACTCAAATCTCTTTGATAGCCACATCCACCTGCCCACATACCAAATTCCACAGGATGGATATGTCATTCCCAACGTTCTCCCTTCTGAAATCCGACCACGCCATCTCGTCGGTAAAGAAGGGAACAGCACCAGGCCCAGACAAAGTCAGACCCGAACACCTGAAGAATCTGCCATCGGTACTCATCAATACACTAGCTCGGCTCTTCACACGCTACCTGTCTGAATGCAAGGTGCCCTCCCAATGGAAAACCAGCAGGACAGTTCTACTGTTCAAGAAGGGAGACATTCACGACATGGGCAACTACCGCCCCATCTGCCTGTTGTCCGTCATCTACAAGCTGTTTACATGAGTCATCCTGAACAGAATTAGCAGAACACTAGATGAAGGACAACCATGCGAGCAAGCAGGTTTCCGGAAAGGATTCAGCACAATCGACCATATCCACACAGTAACCAAGCTCATTGAGGTTTGTAGGGGAGTACAAGATGCCGCTCTGTCTCACGTTCATTGATTTACAGAAAGCCTTTGATTCTGTGGAGACTGAAGCAGTCATCAAAGCCCTAGTCAAACAGGGCGTTCAAACCCAATACATCAAGATCATTCGTGAGCTGTATTACGGATTCACCACCAGGATCTCACCATTCTACAAAGAAGTGATCATTGATGTCAAAAGAGGGGTTCGACAGGGTGATACCATTTCACCAAAACTCTTCAGCGCCACCCTCGAGAACATCATGAGACAATTAGAATTGGAAGGAATGGGAGTGAAGATAGATGGTCGGCAACTACACCACCTCCGCTTCGCTGATGACATCGTTCTAATAACACCAAACATTAGCCAAGCGGCACAAATGCTGGCTGACTTTGACCGAGAATGTGGAAAGATAGGTCTACAGCTGAATCTGAAGAAAACTATGTTCATGAGAAATGAACTAGTTCCTGAGGCCCCATTCACTCTCAATGGAACAAACATCTCTGAATGAAGCAGCTATGTGTACCTAGGTCGAGAAGTCAACATGATGAACGACCTAAAACCTGAGCTGCGCAGGAGGAAGAGAGCGGCATGGAATGCCTTCAAAGGCATCGAAGAAATAGCTAAAAGGACAAAGAACCTCCGGCTCCGGGCACATCTCTTTGACTCCACCGTTCTCCCTGCATTAACATACGCCTCAGAGACCTGGGCCCTACGAAAGCAGGATGAGAATGCTATTTGGGTCTCCCAGAGAGGCATCAAAAGAGCTATGCTTGGAATATCACGTCTCACTCAAGTGAGTGAAGGAATCCGGAGTTCTGACCTCCGTCGCTATTCCAGAATCAGGGACGCTGTCTCGTTTGCCAAGGCTTCAAAAATCAGATGGGCTGGACATGTAATGCGATTTGGAGACAACCGCTGGACTAGAGCCGTTACAGACTGGATCCCACGGGATGTCAAAAGATCACGTGGCCGCCCACCTACAAGATGGTCAGACTTCCTTGTCAAGACCCTGAAGGAACGGTTTGAGGCTCTTCATATTCCTGAATCAACCAGATGCCATTGGGCTACATTGGCACGTGATAGGGTCCAATGGAAATGTTACTGGCGCCCGCTCGAGCAAATCGATGAATAACGGGATTCAAGTGATCAAGTGATCAAGTGATGAAGATAAAATTAATTTAAATTAGTGATGTAAAGTCTTGTTATCTACCTTTGCTTGTACTGAAAGGAAGACTTGGAAAAGGAATAATTGAAGTAATCAAATGAACTTCTTTTGTTTTTGGAAGACACTGCGGTTTTAGTGAGCAACTAGAAATGCTTTTATCAGTTAGTCCAAATGCTTTTAGCTAAAGTTCCATAATATTATAGATAAATCAGAAGAATTTTCTGATACCTTTTAGAAGTCATTCATGTATTCATAATTACTTGTTTGTTGCTTTTGATAAACCATGCTGTGGGTGGTACAGAAATCATTATGAAGGGAGTAATTATATAAAGGAAGAAAAGACTGTTGTTTTTTCTAAGAATCTCATAGTTCTCTTCTTAAAATAGGCAAGCACAGGCTTCATATAGTATTTCCATAGACATTTGAAAGTTACAATGGTATCAGAGAGACCCTCTCAGAGGTGGAAGTGTCAAGTCCATAAAAGCTCCTTAAAGGTAGCCTTGCATTCTGTCATAAAGGATTTGCAACTGTCTGAACCAATGTGGAAGTCATCACTCTGGGAAAGGAAACTGCACACGAGTAAGGAAGGTGAAGGTGATCTCATGACCCCTACAGCAGTGTCATCACCTGGGTCCCAATAGCTAGTCCGTCATCTGACTCTCACATACTCATTTTCTAAAACTCTTTTATAAACTTAGTTTTATTTTTCAAGATAAATTTTCTTTCTTTGCTTCTCAAGGTACGGATTGACTGGTCCTCATTTCATTGCATAATCATAGCAGATTTTATACATTTTTTTTTTGAAAAAATATGGTGTGCAAAGATTAGGTAATGTTTTAACTTGTGCTGAAATTGCATAAAAACAAAACTCAACAGTTAGATTGTAGGGATTATTATTTGATGAAATATAATATATTTTTTTTTTTTCAAAAAAACTTTGAATCTCCATGAGTTGCGGTTACAAAGTTACTCATTATTATTTTCAGATATACATATTTTTTTCTTAACTTTTTGCTATTCCTGTTTCATTTCATTAAAATGTGATTTGCAATACTGTTAATGATTTACAATACTGTCAAAGCTTTCTATACATATTGTTTAAGGACCATAATCTCCATAATCTCCTCCAGAATGCCCACTTATTTCCACCAATGTCCCAAAGACCCTTTCTACACACTCTTCCCCTCTCTAGGTAAGCTCAGTTTTACAGACAATGTCCGAAAGACTTTCTACACACTCTTCCCCTTCCTAGTAAACTCAGTTCTATAGACCAATCCTTCAGTTCTGTCTCCATTAACCACCTGTTACTCTCATGCTATGCATCATAGATGGAATTCTCAAACCTTTTTCTAGAACCCCATGAACCCCAAACCACAGTCTACAAAAATCATAGTTCTGTTTGTAGAGAGTCCTCCTGGTTCTGAAATAACTTAATAGTAATTACAGAATTGGACAATAGATGGTAATTGGACAAATAGATGCTATTATAAGTCATTTGGACCCTTCTGTAAAAATGATATTGCCAAGGAGAAAAGAGCAAATGTTTCTTGAGCATTTTCTATAGTTCAGGCAGGGAACTTAACATTATTTTTTGTTCTCTGGACTTGTTTGTTTCTATGGGGTTTTCTTTTGTATGTTTATTTTTCACATAATTCTCTAGCATAATTTTCTCCCCCAAACAATTTCCTTTGTTATGTCACTATGAGGCGTCCTCTGTTAACTATAAGAGAGACAGGTTATGATTTGTTTTCCTGGAATTCTACTTGAATTTGGATATACCTCTTCCTTATATGTGACGGCATCTCTAAATACTAAAGTAACATTGGTTCTTTGCTTTGTACTTTGCTTCACAGGACTACGCCCAGATGCAATTTATCTTTAAGGGACCAGTGTAATTATTTACATTGACATGGTGGCTCACACCTTAAGTGAACAGATAAACAATTAACACTCCAGCTAGTGGCAGCAAACTCACCTTTCTGGGATACCAATAGGACTTGTCTTAGAGAGGGCTGTGCAAAATGGTTGCTCAGACTGAACTTTAACTAATTATTCAATCAACTATTTGGCAGGTCAGTCAATGGGAAACAAAAGTACAGTCAGCTAAAATTGATCACACTTCATTTCCCATCAATTGTCAAGCCAAATTGTAGATAAAGTCATAAGTGAAGGATTATTGCCCATCATTCTTGAGTCCATATTCCTTCCCTATGTTTTGCCCCTTGGCTGGTGGATAAAACCAAGCATTTTGTTCTTACAGAGGGTGTCAGAATAAAATGTTTACCACTTTCTGTGCTGCAAGGGAGGAGGAGGAGTATTTTCTATTTCATAATTGATGCTGCTGCTGCCATATAATTCCCTAACCTTGTCAGACAGCTAGGATGTGGAAACTGGATTTTAAATCCCATGATCCATTATGCATCACTTACTTCCACATCTATTACTGTTTCATTGGCCAAATGACAGGAGTCCCCATCAGGGCTGCTGAATGCGTGGGGCCCTTCAACTTTATGTAGAGAGGCATGTGGAACTTTACACATGGGTGATTTACAGGCAATTAGCAGGAGGCAGTGGCAGATTTAGTGTAGCTTTTCTGAAAGTTAAGAATAAAGGATGTAGGGAAGCAGATCTGCCTTCACACACACACATACACACACACACAACTTGGAAATTAAACAAGCAATGAACTTTTCACTTTAATCACTGCCCTCTTTGAGGAAGTAAAATGGAACATGTTCTTAACTAAGCAGCTCTTAAACCTCACTGCTCTTTCCAGTGGGCAAACCTTGCTTATCAGGCCTATGGGAGGTACAAAAAAGTACAGAAACAGACTACATTTACATACAGACTTCTTCAACACTCTAGGCTCAAAACTAACTAGTCTCCTTTCTTAAGTTATGGGTCTTGATAGATCCCTGTACAGAAGAGCTCTCTGAAACCTGAACAATCATCAGGAAATAACTAGAGTGGTTGTTTCTAAGACATTTGATTATGAAACAAATTCTCTTTTCTAGACAATGATTTACGAAAGAGAAAGGAATGAGAGTGTATAGAATGGGAGCCACACCCACTGGTGCTTAGGATTGGGTCTAGGGAACTCCTGGTAACCCTCAGCTGCCTGCTGGCTCATCTTGGTGTTGTGGAACTCAGGTCCACAAGTGCTACATGAAACAATGGTGCCTGAGGGCCATATGGTGCCAGAGGTCAGGCTTCAGAGCCTTGTGCATGCTATGTGCTCTACCATTTGGGTCCTATCCCTGACACAGCTGTGGAGTTCTAAAGTCTCTATGTTATTGCAAAGAAAACTAAGATTTAGAAAGTTTAGGGAATGTTCAAAGGTCATGCAGCTACTGAGTGGCAAAGCTGGTTTTCAATGTCAGAGTTAGGTAAGATATAATTTTCATAAACTGTTTTTTTAATCAGTAGAGTAAAACAAACTATATCTTATGCACATAGATACATGTATTTTATTTTTAATTCACTCAACACATATTTTCTGAAAACTTACTATGTGCTTTATGCTTACTATTGATATTCTAAAGGTCACAATCTAGAGAAAGACAGAGCAAACAATTATACAGACAATTTACATGGAACTAAAGTGGTGGTATAAGGGGGGCTTTTGGGGTGCAGAGGAAAAGGAGACTCCCACTTCAGAGCTCTTCATGACAAGCTTATGACATCAGTTACAAAATGGTAAACACTCTTCTATCCTCTTGCACCCAATGGTAGTGAACATTTTATATAGGTTCCCCTTATAAGAGGAAAATACTTGCCCTTTCCTGTAGTCTCAGTTCTTGGTTTGTAGATGGGATAGAGATTGGACAAAAATGATGGAAAATTATCCTTCACTTATGACTTGATCTACAAGTTGGTAGAAAATATAGTGTGATCAGATTCAGTGTTTTAAGTCTCAAAATTTCTAGTCTCCGGTATCCGTAGGCAAAAAGTTTGGGAAGGCACTACCTCAGTTTCCAGATGAAAGAGATCATGATTCAACAGCAGATCAAAGTAAGCCAGGTTGAAAACGTTTCAAGAATACAGCAGGTGGCTGGAGCAGAATTGGTGAGCCTGGGCCCCACACCCCTTTCCTCTCCCTGGAAGAAGAAGATTGGATTTTGGTCACCACCAAGCACTTCTGGGAGTGATTACAGCAGGCGTTATATGTTTTCCTCAAAGTACTAAATGGTGATTGCTCACATAACATTAAAAAAAGACTTTGAGGGCAAAATGATTTGATCAAGGTCACTTACTGTGAGTCATAAGAGGCTGAGATTTGAGGCCAACCTCCTGCCCCAGAGCCTTCCAGCATGGTATTTAAACACTGCCTTTGGCCTCTTTGCATGTCAGTCTTTTTGATTAAAAAAAAATTACTGAGTTGCCCTCTTTTGAATGGTGTTATTTGTCTGTTCCAAATTATTTCATAATGGAAGAAATTATTTCCTTCTCAAGCCTTTCAACTATCTCACACCCACAATTGGGGGTAGGGGGTTGAGGGACTGCTGCACTGAAATTAGCCTCTTCAACAACTTCTTAAGTGTTCCTTTTTCTAATTGAGTCAAAGTAATATATTCATAATAATTTCAAAAACAGTGTGGTACACTTCATTATTAAGACCTCTTATTTCTGACTGACATGAACAATTCAGAAGGAAGAAAATTAGCAATGATGCGGCGGATATTATGTTCTACAAGTCCGTGTATGATCATTCAAAATGGAAGGACTAGAGCTATTGTAAGTCCCACCATGGGTGAAGCAAGAAGACTGTAGAAAACCTGGTTGAAATCTTGTGTTACAAGCTCTGAAACCAGAAAAGGGAGTGGGAAGCAGGGATTAGGACCCCCTTACATTTCTTCCATGCACTCAACTGAGAGCTAATAGTGTATTAGGTGATTTTTCAGTACATAATGTCAATTTCTTTTCCTTCAGCATCAAAATCTTTCCACAAGATATTAAATGATACTCTTGGTTTCCATTCATTGGTTGCTATCCAATTGGCATGTTTTAGGAGTGCATTTAAAGAGTCACCAGGAGCCAAAAAGGAGCGATAAGACTGTGATGCTAAGGGTTGCCAATGGCACCACCTCAAACGCCCACCCACTTGTCAGGGTGGCTCCTCAGCTCACGAGACTGGGATCAGGCAGGAAAATGAGCTCAGGGACCAGAATCTTTGCTTGCTGGGGAAACCCAAATTCTATGCTGTGTGTACTCACTTTGCTTTTTTAATTACAAAGCTCCTGAGTTTGACATGTGGCACCGTACTTGGTCTTCTTAGTCACTGGGGAGAAAGTGCTCATATGCCAAATATTTTGGAAAATTCCTCTGTAAACTCATGTAAATCTATTGTAGGCAGAAATAAGCATTAATTTGGCATGGGATAGCAAATGCTGAGATTTGGCTAGGCTCCAAATCATGGAAGTCATATTGGAGAGAGAATCTTTAAACAGAAGAGATAGGGAGAAGAGATATGTCCTGTTGAAAGAGCACAGGACACAGAAAGAATAATATTTGAGTCTCTCACTGGGTCTTTGCACAAGGATTCCAGTAACCCTTAACTCAGTTTCTTTTTTTGTTGTTGTTATATCAAAGATTTGAGTCAGATTCCTCCTGAGCTCTTTTTCACAGTTAACTTCAGTGACAGCGAGCCTTGTCTCCAGAAATATCAGAGATCCCCTGTTAGCACTTCACAGTTTTTATTTCATTTCATTTCATTCTTTTCAGTACCAGGATCAAACCAGAGCCTCTTGCATGTAAGGCAAGTGCCCTACTGCTCGGCTAATCCCTGACTCCTAAGCAGTTTTTGTTTTGAGGTTCTCTATCAATATGGAATAAGAATAAGATGCTGTCCTGAGGTACAGAGAATACAAAAAAGAAGGAAAGGAATGTTCGGAGAAAGAGTCATCCTTGGAGAAAAATTTAGTGCACCCTCATCCTCTTGTCTTCATGGTGTTGTTTTAATGTGATTCACAATCACACAGTGATGTGCAGTCTGGCCATACCCTGCCAGGGCCACCAGGTGCTGGGAGGGGGTCATGCAGTTTGTAATATTGGGCAGAGCCTCACACTAGTTATCCATTCATTTTACCACTTGCATTATCTCACTAGCACTAATTTGGGTTTTATCTGTTGTCTTCTGCTAGGCCTAAGCATTTTATAGATTAAAAGAAATTAGACCTCTTAATCTTACCAGCAGTGAATAATCCCAACAACAATTAGGATTTCAGAGTCATAAACCACCTGTGACAACTCGGCACACAGAAAGCCCTGTGCTAGGAACTGCTCCATTGCTCACACCCACTCATGCTGAGGTTCCCAGAGAGCCATTAGTGTGTTCGCTGAGTGGTGGTTATGTACATTTTGGAGGTGAGAGAACAGAAGCCTGGGGAATCCAGAAATTCACATAGTAATGAAGGAATCAGAAATTCACATAGTAATGAGCTAGATCAGCTCAGACCCTGGCTCCAAAGCCGCTGCCTTTATTTGAGCCCAAGCAGCAGAGTGGGCAGCCTTGGGGAATTTGGGAATCACACCTCAATTCCTGTCCTGCATCTGCAGTGCACAGAGAAAAACGTAGAGAATTTAACCTCTTTGAAGACTCAGTTTTCTCATTCGTAAATGAGAAGAATTGATGAATATCTGCTGCCAATTTGGGGGTGGGGCTTCCCAAGCAGAGCTAGGGGTGCTGAGCCTTGGCAATGTCCAATGAACTGGGACAGCAGTTCAGGGCTAGCGCTCAAGATGCAGCACTTCTCAGGGTCTGCAGAGCTGGATCTACCCAAGTCGTCCCAGCAGTTGGGGGATGGGGTGGGGGGGGGAGCTCCAGGGCCACACCCATTGATGCTCGGGTGCGATGCAGCACTGCAAGAGATGAGTGAGATGGCCAAGTTCTCCAACCACCAGGTGGGTACTTGAAAGTTCTTAAATGGTGTGGTTGTTGTTTGTGTTCATATTAGGTGCTACTGTTTACTCTCGCATAAAGCCATCCCAGCAGGAATTACATAAGAGAACATTTCAGCAGGAAGCCACAGACAGGGAGAGAAGATGGACTTAGGGCACCTCTACGCAGCCCCTTGATTCTGTCAACTGAACAGATTGACTCCTTGAAAGCCTCCCGGAAGCACGAAAAGCCCTGTGTTTCTGGGAGGGGGGGAAAATGCCTTTCCTGCCTAAACAGCACCGTCAGTAGAAAAAAAAAGGTTTCCTGAGACAACAGGACAGAGAGAATACACTGAATCGTCCCGATGCAGTTTGTTACAGTAGACATATTAAATGTTTCCCACAGCTTGGTGACATGGAACACTGAAAAACACATTACTTTTCTCTAGATAGGAAGGAGGAGACAATGAGCTTTGTTATCGCTGCGAACGTGCCCGTGAGCAGTGTGGGCAGGTTTGCTTTTTGTGGCTGTGTTCTCATCAGGTGGCGGTGTGGGAGACTCAAATCCCAATAAGTTCTCATCAGAGCCTCCAACTTCATTGCTAAAGGGATATAGAGACCTGAGAGCAGTTAATGCAAGCAGTGCTGCCAGAAAGCCCCAACTACCCCGCCCCCTCTATCGGAGCTCCATCTCCACTTTCCACTTTATAGTAATTCTAAAGCCTGGCCTGCAGGAACTTCTGCAAAGAATTTAAAATTAACATGCAAAAGTCACCCTGAGTCTTTTGTTCAGAAGGATATGAGTGGCAGAAAGGGTCCTGAAAGTCCTTGCTCGGTTGCAATTGCAGTACTTATCCAGTTTGTTTTGCTAGGAATCCACCTTCAATGTGCCTGCAACCTTGGCACATGTGTTTTTAAAAAATGGGCTTGTCACCTCTTCAAATTGCTGTGTTGCTCCTAGTTGCAGGAACCTAGCACTGCTGTTTTAGCTCCCTCCTCCAAACTCCTGTCCAATACTTTAAAGTGGCTGGAAAATAAAAATGGTTTTCAGAAATCAGACCTAAGACTGATTCTAGTCTCAGGTCGTATTGCCAACATAGCACTTTAGCCAAAAAGACCCAGACCCTGTTCTGCATGAAAACTCTTCCAATTACTTGTATTTGGAAGTAATCGAAATACTCATTATTTCGATTATTAAGAAAAACTTTAGGCATTCCAGGAACACTGAATAAAAGCTTCAGCAATAACTTCTGAGCTGAAAATCAGAGATGCATTTTCAAATGATAGAACCTTTTTACAGGCATGAAATGATGAGAGTGTTTTGGAGGACATTCTCATGTTTAATTGTTCAAGTGCCTAGAATGTGTTTCTCAGAGGTATTAGAGGCTGCAATGTCACAAAGTACTAAATAATATTTAGCTTCATTCTAATTTTAGTTCTCTGACTAGAGATAAAGGCAGAATTGCCTCTTTTTTCTTCTTGGTTCACACCCAGTCATGTTCAGGGGTTACTCCTGGCTCTACACTCAGGAATTACACCTGAAGGTGCTCAGGGGACCATATGGGATACCAGGGAAGGAACTCGGGACCTCTGTGGCAAGGCAAGTACCCTACCTTCTGTACTATAGGTCTGATCCCCTGTCTTGCCTCCTATAGAACATGTCAATAACAAACTACCAATCTACCTAAGACTTGGTATAAAACCACAAGAAACATCTCATAATATTATTTTATTACCAAGAGCTGATTCAATCCAGCTAAGCAGTTCTCTGTTGAGATCATTCAGACAACTCAGACAGTCCTAGAGAGATGAGGCTGAGATCATTAAAGTCTCTCTCTCATGCTGTTGACCTGAACATCCACACAAATGGCCCCACATTGCTTGGGCTTCCTACCAGTATGGTCACTGGGTTTCAGTGAGAAACATTTCCAGCCAGAGAGCCAGATGGAAGTGTTATTCCCTTATCTAGCCTTCCAAGTGACACTTTGCAGTGCATTCCATTCATTGGAGGTGAGGCACTAAGGTCAACTCATTGCTAAGGCCAAAGCAATTGACAAATCTCTTGATAAGAGGAATGCCTCAAACTCAAGATATAAAAACTTCACTTCAGTCCCTAAAAAAATATTTCAGACCACTCTTCCCATCTCCTGCTCAAGCACACACATCCTAATTTTTTTTTAATTGGTGGGGGTGGGGCTCTGCTATAGAGGTAAGGCATTTGCCTTGCATGTGACCAACCCAGGTTCCAATTCTGGGGTCCTATATGGTTTCCCCCAGCACTTCCAAGAGTAATTTTGGAGTGCAGAGCCAGGAGTAACCCCTGAACACAGATTTTTGTGGCCCAAAAACAAAAACAAAAATACTTGGATTAAGTCTACCCAAAGTCAAACCAAACTGGGTGGGCTTGGAGTCTTTTGCACCCAGTTTTCGATGTAGTTCTCTGTGAATCAAATCTCAGCTCCTGAAATTAGCAAATGATTCTTAAATAACAAACACACGTAAGGTACCTGAGGGGTAATAACTTCGTTGCATTTTGATGCTGCCTTGTCCAGAGCCGAGCAGCTTGATGTGATAATGTGTGAGCCTCCTAAGCAATAGGCAATACCAATTGTTTGAGAGACTGCATTGTTCACATGAGCCTTTGTCCTGGATAATAGCTCTTGTTCATCAATATGATACATCACACTCTGATTTTCTACTTCTGTCTTTCTTCTGGATATTCCTTTCTCCTTTCTGATTGCTTTTTCTTCTTAGATCATTACTCTAGTTGATGGTGCCAGGTTATCATTGGATCCTATCTCCCTCTCCAATAAGCCTGTGATTGATACTAATCTTCCTCATGGGACACATTTTATAGGATGCACAGTGGAAACCACTCTCTAAATCTTAGCTTTATATATGCTGACAATTTACAAGGTTGTGCCTCACACTTGTCTCAGGAGGCTTAAGGGGAAATTTGAGAACCATGTAATCAGACCTCCTAATAAAAACAGGAATGCCTCTTATACACAGATGCTGTCCTGCCATTCAGCACACCGCTATGCCCCTGTTTGTCTCTTTTGGAAATTTTTCCAGTCAGTAAAATGCACATTGAGCTTAGTGCTGTTTGGGTTGTGGCCAGTTCCTAGAAGCCCAGCATGCCTCATTTCTCTCTCCTGAAGAGAGTGGTAATTTAATTACTCTAATGAAAGCTTTCACTTGCCATCAATTCCATAAAAAAAGGAAAGAAAGAAAAAAAAGAAAAGAAAAGTGGCTGCAATCACCTCCCTGAAGCATAGTCTTGCTTAGAATATAATCCAGCTTCCCAGGAAAGGTGAGCGCTGAGAGTCTTGACAGACACAGCATGCTGTCTCCATTTGACATGTGCTTGGGTGGAAGTGTTATTTTTCCAGATCCTCCAAAGAAAATATTTTGTGAAAATGTTTGGCTCCTCGTGGGAAGGTTGTGTCCCTAAACTATACAGGACAATAGAACTAATACACACAGACTTAGCTTGCAATGGCATTAAAGTCCTGTGTTTTTCAAATGAATGCTTTGAATGTTTTATGCAGGAAACACAGGCACCTGTTAGAATCAAAGCTAGTAAGTAACGCTTCTTGACTCTTGACTTGTTTGGTTGCAGGAAACTAAGGAAACTTTTGTTTCAGTATGATTATACTGTTGACCAGAAAAGTGAAGAATTATCAAAAAAAGGGCTTGTTCTATGTTTAAACATGGAAATTGTGTTCCAAAGACCGAGGATTCTACTCAGGAATAGAGCACCGGCTTGTTTTGAGGACGACTAGGGTAGGATTCCAAACACCTAAAAAAATTTAATAATGGACCAGAGCTTCAGGCAGACCATTGGCAACCAACTCAGGTTAAATTCCAGGCAATTCATATGTCCCCGGGCACCACCAGGAGTGATCTTTGAGCACAGAGCCAGGACTAAGCCCTGAACACCCCCAGGTATAACCCAAAAATCAAACAAAAAATTCTAATAAAGTTTTAAATCTTAGACTCATGAGCTTGAAAAGTTAGCACAGCCTTAGAGAAATAGTATAGGGGTCAAGCACTTGCCTTGCATACAGCTGCCCTCAGTTCAAACCCAGTACCACATGTAGTTATCTTGAGTTCTGCCAAGAGTGATTCCTGGGCATAGAGCCAGGAGTAAGAGCTGAGTACCAGTATGCCCCCACCCCAAATCAGACAGAGTTATGTCTATTGGGGAAAATAGATGTACAAAAGCATTCAATCCAGCTCTTTAGTGGATTAATTTCATTAGCGATCTAGACTCTTGCCAAAGGTGGGTGGCACTCACCTCTTGATTCGCCCCTTAAAGCAGAACTGATGTCTCAGAACCTTTGTTTTGCTTTCTCTAATATCTAAACTTAAAAAAATCTACTTTGGGGGAACATAAGTGTTATAGACCAATTTGGGTTTCCCTGCAAAAAATTATGCTAGGGTGTCAATTCCCAATATTTTAGAATATAATTTTTATTGCTTTTTTTTGGGTCACACCGGGCTTAAGGGGAAATTTGCTCAAGAGTTACTCCTGGCTCTGCATTTAGGAATTACTCCTGGCCGTGCTCAGAGGACCATATGGGATACTCAGGATCAAACCCAGGTTGGCTGCATGCAAGACAAACACTCTATCCGCTGGACTATTACTCCAGGCCCTATAGAATATAATTTATTTGTTAATAAGATCTTTAAATAGTTATTTAAGTTAAAACAAGGCATTTGGGGAGACCCTCATCCAAGGTGTCTAAAAGCTTTATAAGGAGAGAAAAATCAGAATACTTCACAGAGGAAAAGAACTCACCATGTAAGCCACCAAGAGAAGGTGCAGAATTTCATCAGCAAGCCCAGGAAGACTTGCAGAAGAACCCAAACTTGGCCTCACCTTTGATCTTGGACTCTGGTCTCTAAATCTGAAGAAAATTATTTTCAATAGTTTATGTCATCCAGATTGTGGTATTTTGTATTGACAAAGGCAGGATGACTTTACCCTGCTGGGAGCATAAAATCATTTTTCTGAAAGAGGTTTGCCCATGTCTCCATCCAGTTGGGTACAGAGATTTTGTGACTAGATGTCAAAGATAAAGATGGACACAAAAGTGGTGAGGATGAATTCTAATCTATAAGAGATGGATTAATTAGGAAGGTTTAAGGAAAAAATTCCAAAGTAAATGGAACTCAATTTAGATTTGTGGTGAGTTGTCTTTTCAAAGGACAGGGTCCTAGCTAAGAAGGATTGGCGTCCTAGGAAAGAGAGTGATAATGGTAGTGAGGATTGGTCCATGTAACCTGTAAACTGACACTTGTGGAAGTGAGGGTTCTAATCACCTTCGCCCACCCCCTGCATCCTCATAGAGACTGGAGTACATGAGCCCATCTTAAGGTAGTATCTGGAACAAACAGTAAGTAAGTTCTTGGAGTAGCCTCTGTCTCAAACAAGCACTCAAAGCAGGGTGAGGGGGAGCCAAAGAACGCAACCTAGAGCTGCTAGAAACAGCTGTTCGTGTTTGTTTGCATCTTTATAGGTTCAGCTGCCAGGTCAAATCATGAAGAAGGCTCAGAGCAATTTGGTCAGTGTTGGACAGAGGAATCTATGCTGAGGGCCACAAGCCAGGCAGTCTATGTGCTGACACCTCCCAGGTGTCAGCCCTTCCCCCCAGCCCTTCCTGCCAGGCTGACCTGAGAGGCCTAAAAAGTGGCCTTTGGTTTCTGATGACACTGCAGATCGAGTGACAGAGTTCAGAGCTATTCTGAATTGTGTGATGGCCCAGGTCTGGGAGGAAATTTCATAAAAACTAATTTGAAAGCCAGGCAGTTTCAGAAATCATGGCAGAGAAGGAAGCAGGAGCCTTCCAGGCTAGAATTTATGGTTCCTTTTCCTTTTTCGGTCCTCAACTTGCTTTACTGTGCTGTTTACACAGCATAGATGTGGAAGCCAGCAGCTGGGCAGGGGTAGTGGAAGGATGAATCCCTGGCACAGACCACTCAAATATCACCAAATACAAAAGGGGTAAGTAAAACAGGAGGGACCACAGGCACTTGTCCTGTCTAATAGACGTTTTGGGTTCAGAGGTCTCCCAGAGACAGTTCTCAGAGAGTTCTGTCAACCAGCTATAGGACAAACCAAAACAAGGGAGAAATAGGTGATATAATTGGTGGAGACTGGAAAATTTGTGGACTCTACCAAGTCAGAAAGGATTCTACCATAATCCTCACACTCCACATCAGATAGGAATCAGTTCTCTCTCCATCCAGAAAATATACTTATAGTAGCCAGTGTTTGCTTGGATGTACTACAGTTTGGAATAATGTGATGTGCAATTAGTTGGCAAATATATTCTTTCCCCAAATGAAGGCTTCATGAAGGCAGAAGTTGTAACTATTTTCTATTGAAAACCCAGTACTCCACAAGATATCTAGCAAGAGTTAACCTGCAAAGGGTTAGAGAGATAGTACAGCACGTAAGGCACTGGATTTGCATATGGCTGACCTGGAGTCAGTCTCTGAGCCTTGCCAGGAATTATCCCTAAATATATAACCAGATATATGACCTGAACACTGCTATGTTTGACCCCCCAAAACATGAACAGTTGCTACTCAAGAAATGTGTGTTGAATGAATGAATGAATGATTGATTGAATGAATGAATGATTGAATGGGTAAGTTAATGTAAACCCCCACCCTAGACTCCACTTCTGGTATGAACACAGCAGAGGTGGAGAGTTGGAATTAAGACTGAGAAACACTAGCCCCCAGAGCCTTGGATGGTAGGTGCCTTTGTGTGGACTGGGAGAAACTCATCTCTAATTCCAGGGACTTTAGAAAAGACCCAGACTTCTAAGGCCCAGAAGATCTCTGCAGACGAAAAACCAGGCAAGGAATCTTCAAGAAGATGAGAGAACAGAATGTTCTTCATTTATAAAGTCCATGAGTGCCTCCACCAACTTCCAGGCTTGTGGTTGTTAAGCCAGCAAACACCAAAGCAAATCTGGTACAGGAAGCAGAACACCAGATCCCGAGCCTGCCAGTGCTGGAATGCAGAGGAGCTTCTGGTGACTCACTCCTGTGACCAGCCTTTTTAGGGTTATCTTCCGGGCTCTCCTTCTGTCTGTCTCTCTCTCTCTTCTGTTTGTCCTAGCATTGAAATATCTTTCTTATTCCTCTTTCCCTGCCCTCATCTCTCTCCTTCTTTCCTTCTCCCTTGGTCACTCTTGTCCTCACTTGCTCTCACGCTCATACATATTTTATTTCAAAGATGCTAAAATGAGCTTTATTCCACCCATCCTTTCCTTGCCTTCGGAATTTGAATGATTACAATTTAAACCATTTGTACACTTGGACAAAATTTTACTTCAGCTTTCCTTTAACACCTAAAATCATCTTAGCAAAACTGAGTCATGGATTACTTGCATCAGGAGTAGGTTCAAGACATATCTACAACTTGGGTCTTCAGTAAACATTTGCTACCCTGGGGTGTCCAGGAGACAGGAAACATGAGTGTGCAGAGTCTAGGCACTTGTCTAAAGCATTGTTTGGAGAGAATATTTTACCAGTTGGTTCCCTTTATCTACTTATCTACCACCCAACCCCCTTTCACTCTAACCATGTGCCAAGCAGGGGATGGTCTCTGGCACAGTGATGGACAGAAGCTAGACTTTGTGTAGTGATCATTGTGTATCAAATGTACCCCTGAAACAAAGGTCTTAAGGAACTGGAGCAATAGCATAGTGGGTAGGATGTTTGCCTTACACTGAGCAGACCAGAGTTCTGGCAGGCACCCCATATGGTACTCCAGGTCCATCAGGAGTGACCCACTGAGCTCAGAGCCAGCAGTAAACCCTGAGTACTGCAGGGTATGGTCCAAAAAACCCAAAAAAAACTAACAAGAAGTTTTTTAATCACTATTACTTCCATTTTTAAAAAAACTACTAGTCCCCAAGATTTGCCATTAAGAGACAGCATTATATATTAGGAAAGTAACTGGGATGCAAGTTTTAACTTGAATTTTTCCTTCCAACTTTTGCTCAGACTCATTGTATGACCTTAGGCAAGTTCCTTCCCCTCCTGGGGCTTCTCTTTCTGTTTTTTAAATGTCAACCACTTGTGACTCCCTTGCTCCTGAGAGAATCACCCTGGGAAACTTGATTAAGGAAAGACTCCGGGCAGCTTTGGCAGGGGAGCAGGCCTTCCCACATGGACTTGGTGAGCACTTTGGACCAGCCCTGGGTCCTCTGGTGTGAATTCTCCTCCTCCTTTTCACCAATCCTGCTGTCTTGTTATAAGAGCTCAGCATGGAAATTACATTTAAATTTGCTTTATAAAAGGCACACATATGCATTCTGGCTGGGCTGCCTTTGTGTGAAGCTGAGACTGATTCATCTCAGAAGCTTAATCTCAGCCTTTCAGAGGTGTCATTGAGAGGAGCTCAGAAGGATAACTTAGTCACCCTCCAGAGTAGGGGAATGCCATTGTAGGTACCAAGGAATGCATTAGTTAGGGAAGTTTCAAAGACAGCAGTGAGCAGGCAGCAGGGATCGTACATGTTTTACTTATTTATCAGTTTTTGGTTAATATCTAGTCATTTTCTGATCGCAGAGATGCTGGATGATTAGATCACTCCTATATTTAGCCATAAAATGTCACCTACTAAGAATTGTATACTTTGGATAAATGGATGACTATATGGATGGATGGACGGACAGACGGATGGATGGACAGACAGAAGGATGGATGGACAGACGGACGGACGGACGGGTGGATGGATGGATGGTTGGGTGAGTGAGTGGGTGAGTGTGTGGACATACAGATGGATGAACATACAAGTAATAATATGCTCAGTAAAGTGTTATGCAAGAGTACACTCTCAGAGATTGCCTTTGTCCCAGAGGCTACCACAAGAACTAGACAGTAGAATTCTCGGCAGTGGGCATACTGGTTTGTGTCATGGATGCCTGAGAACACTTTAGTTCAGTGACTGTTCCATCATCTCTCAGGTGATGGAAGAAGCTTAGGAAAAATATTGCAAATAAAGTTCCTTTACTTCCGGTATGGTCACATCAAGAAGAGCAAAAGGTATTCTCGTAGTCAGAGTGATTGTACAACGGGTAGGGCATTAGCCTTGCCTGGGGCCAACCCTGGTCCCATCCTCAGCATCCCATATGATCCCTGAGCACCACCAGGAGTAATTCCTGAGTGAAGAACCAGGCATAGCCTCTGAGCATCCCTGGGTGTGGCCCAGAAAACAAAATAAATAAAAGGTATCCTCTCCTGCAGGTGTTTGCATCCATTTAGCGCAACTAATCCCAAAATGTATATCCCCATCCCTCCTATCACATAACCAAATATCTCTTTATAACCAAAATAATTGCTACTTGATTCTGCAGAAGGAGCAAAATGTGTTCTGGTTCACTTATGCTTGTATGTGGGCCTTGGGCCTAGTCTCCAGGGGCCTGTGCTGGGTTACAAAGATAATGGCAGATTCTATTTCCCATCATTCCCTTCACCTGGCTGGGAAATATTTTCATGACTACTCAGCATCTCCTGGGCATCAGTCACACAGAAATACTCTGTAGGCATAAACCAACATCTCCAGTACACTAGAGAGGCACTCTGACATATAAACTATAACTGCAATAGAGTTGCAGCAATTTAGATGAGAGATAGCTGAGGGCAGAACTAGGGTGTTGAACAGTGGAGAGAAGTGAAGAGAGTTGAGATTAAAAGGCTGAAGGGTAGTAAGATCTAAGATGGAGTAAAGGGAAACATTGGGTCTGGCCTCCTGGGTTTCCAGCTTAAGGTAGCTGGAGGGGACTGGGATTTCCACCACCGAGAGGAAGCAGCAACTTTAACAAAGTAGAGAAAAGTTCAGTTCTACATGTGTTGAGGTTAGTAAGGCTCATCTTTTCCTCTAAGGAAAAGGTTGGTTAGAAGTAAAATAATTAGAAGTAAAATAATTTAATGTCCGAAATCAGTGTAGAGTGGGTGATTTTACCCCTGAACACTGCCAAGTATGGCTCTGCAAGCCCCCCACTACCACCCACCATCACCCCAAAAAAGAGGTAGAATTTCATTGCTTTATTGTTTTCAAAGACCAACTGTGTTCCACACAGATCTGTGCTTTTGCAATTGAATGCTAATTTACAGTCCTAGCATTTCTCCTAAGAAGATCTATTTTTTGAAACAATCCCCACATCAGCCTTCAGTGCAAGTATAAGTGAATCAGACCAGACCAGTGGGGAATTCTTAGGGCAGACTCAGATTGAACCATGCCTTTCTCTGTGACTCCTGCCCTGGCCTCCTGCACCTCTAAAGGACATTCAGTTCTCCCAGCCTCAAATTATGTAAACCTCTTCTTGTCACTGAGACAACTCTAGGGCTTCTTGGATACCTCAGACATGTTCAGGAATAAGCACAAAAAGACTAAAGTCATTAAAATTAAAAAAACAGATCTACTAAGCAGAGAAATTCCCTGTCTCACACATTCAAAGTCCAAAGCTCAAATGAAGCTTAGTAGAAGCAAGTCCCCTATGCTAAAGGAAGGACCATTTCATTGGCAATCAGGGGGAGGTAATGATAGGTTTTTTTCAAAACTCTTTGGGGTGGAAGATGGAACTCCCAAGTGGTATTTAGGGGCCTTAGGGATTCTTGGCCAACCGGACAGCAGTTCAATGCCAAAGGTTGTTGCACTATTATGACCTTTGGTGCTGGGGTGTCAGGAATCAAATGCAAATCAAGCACAACCCAGGCATGGCACTAATCACTGTACCTAAATTTGAGGTACTTAAAAAATGCGCCATCATTCTCTGATTAGAATTCAGGATAGAGAAAAGCATCAGAGTCCTCTGAGCACATAATGAATAAATGGAGCAGCAACTAATTCCTGCAGCTGCAGAAATTCAAATATTCATTCATTCAACCAAAAGGTATTAGGCATTTTCTGCATTAAAACCACTTTGTGGGACAGTGTGGAACACAAAGATAAAAGTGACTTGGCCTCTCATACGGACGGCACATGCAAAAAGAGACCAAGACTGGTAAGAAATAACTTGCAGGAAGAAGTGAGGGTGAGGGGATGCTAGAGGCAGAGGAGCTGGTAAAGTACCTCACCAATTGAGTCTTTAAACTCTTGCAGGCCCATGAAGTAAGTTATGCCATTGCTACTCTTATGATGTGCGGAAGCCAGAAACCCAGGCATTGAGAAGTTAAGAGACTTACTCAAGGTCGGTTATTGGGAAAAAGCAGTTAGTACCAAGCACAATGGTTTTGATCAACTGGCCCCTACATGGGCTTTCCAGTGGTGAGCTGGGAAGTCCAGGAGTACATTTATTCCCAAAGGATCTGTCCCATGGGCAAAAATAAGAATATGAATATTTGGACAAATGAGTGGACATAAGATCTGGGGGATTTAGAGTTCTTGAGATAATTGTATATAAAGGGTCACTCTAAGATATGTAGTCTAGTAGTAAGGAGTTAGGGAAAGTTTTAGAGTTGAAGGACGTAATCAAGTATGTACCAAAGGAAAACCAGTTCCTTCTCTCAGGACCCTTACTCAGATGAGGGGTGGAGGAGGTGAATTTTTTGAATACCCAATATAATAAGTGCACTTAAACTAGTTGCTTCATAAACAGATCCATAGAATATATAATGACTCACACAAAATGACTTTTGGATTTTCAGGTTTGCTCTGTTTTGGCTTAGATATTTTAATGTTTTCTCAGTAAAAACAAAGCGGGACTTCTTCAATTCTCTCAAGCAAGCCATGATTCACAGATTTGGTCTGCTTCCATTGTTTGGCTCTGCCATCTGCGGCTTCCAAGTTTACCTTGCTGTGTGTGATGTGTCAACCCAGTGGCAGGCACTCAGTGAAGGAGGCACCTTCTAAGGGCTCCAGACTCTATTCCAACTCCCTTGGGAGGCACAAGACTCCCCTACAGGCAGGGACACAAATTAAAATTTTAATGTGAGCAAAATGTAAACAGAAACATTAAGTTTTAATGATGCAATCCTGAAACTATTTTTAAGCAATGTATTAATTAAAATTATACAAATAAAACTTTAATTAAATTCTTAACATTAAAAATGAAAACAAAAGAATTTATTACCTCCGTAAGCAGCCACATCCTTTTCTAGGGTCCTCTCAGTTTGGGGGAGAAAGTCTGTCACACCAGAGCAAAGAAAGAAAAGCTTATTTACCCTTCAGCAATAACTTTTCAAAGTAGTCTGGTACCTTGAAGCTTGGTTCAGGAATGAGTTTTATGAGCAAATGAGGCTTAAAATAACATAAGCATAGTCCCTTTTAGCATCAAATCGTATTTGTCTAAATTATTTTTGAAGGTTCCAAATTGATTTTATACTTTCCTACCTAAGTGAACAAAGCTTAACTTAATTTAAGCTTTTTTGATGACTTAGGACCCCATTATGACTGTCACTCATTATAATGCCGTGTGTTGTATACTGATGGCTTTTGAGTGGTGTGGAAATGTTTGTTCCTGCCCTGAATGTCTGTGGCATTTGTGGTCGTTCTGCTAAATTTCCTTGTTAGCCTTTCTCCACACCCCCCCCCCCCTTAGAGTATTTGCAGTCAGTGTGTTCTCTCACTGCCTCTAATTTCTGTTTTCCCAGTCCTTTCTATGTTCCCTGACATTCTTGCTTTCTGCTGGTTCCTCCCTCTGTAATTTATTAGTCCCATCTTTTAAGTGATGCGTGGCTGTCCATATGGATAGGAATAATCAGACTCAAATAGATTTTCTGTTTCCTTTTTTTGTAGCTCTTCAATCTTCTTTCTTTGAAATCCTTTTTGGCAGATCCTGTTTTGCATAAAATGGTAGATTGAGCATGGACACTTGGGAATGGGAATAACACAAGCTCTAAATCTATGCTTTAAATCTATGTCCTTGAACAGCTGAATTTTGAATCTGCCCCTTTATATATAAGTTGGCCATGCATACTGTTCCCATCAATTAACATTAGGATTAATTGAGATAATAATAAAATTTAAAGTTTCTCTTTTTCTCTTTTTTAAATTTTGGGCTACACCTCCTGATGCCCAAGGGTTGCTCCTCACCCTGCACTCAGGAATTAGTCCTGCTGATATTTGGGGAACATATGGGATGCCGGAGAGGAACACAAGGCCTGTGCCCTACATTTTGTGGGATTTCTCCTGCCCCTTCTGTTTTTTTTTCCTTTTTTGGTAACACTCAGCAATGCTCAGGGGTTACTCCTGGCTCTGCAGTCAGGAATTACTCCTGGCTCTGCTCAGGGGACCATATGGGATGCCAGGGATCGAACCCTGGCCAACCGCATGCAAGGCAAAACAACTCCCTGCTGAACTATCACTCTGGCCCTATACTGGTTTTTATTTTTATCAAACTTTTTTCATAAAAGAGCACAGTGATATACAAAGTTGTTCACAATACAGTTGTTTCATGTATTCAGTATCAAAATTTTCTATTTTAAAAAATAGTAGTCATAATTGCTCTTATTCTGGCATTTTAGGGACCTAGATATTACTGCCATCAACAAAAGAAGTAGGAATAACCCTGGGGTTGTAGAAACTTGTAAGCCAAATGTGGAATGATGAAGACCGAGAATGTGGAAAATAAAATGACTAATAATATTAGCTATGTTAGATAACATGGTCTAGTTAGCTTAGAATCTTTGCTGCTTAAGCTACTTACAGTTTAAGCTATTTACATGTCTTTAAGCCAGGATTCATGCTAATGAAAGCTCTCTTTTGTATAAACACTGATGGATGGTGTGGCATTTACAGGAGTCATTTTAACTCTGAATTAATAACTTTTGAAATATTATTACAATGTCTACTATGATTTCAATGTTATCTAGATTTGGCACAATTCTTAATACCCACTAGTCCTAGTGTGGGACAGTTAGAATTTACCAGGACACCACCACCGTGACTAAGTTGAGACTACTATTTAAGATCAAAGGAGTGATCATGCTAGTTTACCTTGAAGCAGGCAAGTATGACCCTTTCAGTGAACAGAGGACAAGACACTCACCCTAGTGCAGAAGAGAAATAAGAATGACCTTGTGGGTACCATCTACATTGCATGAAGTCCATGGCCTGAAACTGTGTTTCTCCCCGTGTATATACATCCATTAAGATCTATTTCTTCATACCAGTGCACCCCCTCTCTCTCTCCAGTGTTTTGACATAAGAGATAATCTCAGAGAAAGGGACCAGGCCTTGGCATAATCATTTGTTTTGACCTGAAACAAGTGTGGCACTGCCCCACATGTACACCTAAAGCTAATTTATTTATCTTTGTTGATGCTACCCTCCCTGAAGAAAGGATTATGGCTTTTGGGTATATAAAGGGGACTCACTTGAGGTACATCCATCCACTTAGGTGGAAGACTTGGACCCAAGTGCCTGGTCAGAGTTCTGACCAAGAGCTAGAGAAAAGGGGAATCCCATTATCTTGGAGTGTAATAGTAGAGTTTGTTTTATTATTGGTAATTAGTAAAGACTTTTGGAATTGAGCTGAACTAATGGTTTGTCCATCTGATGCCAGTCCTTGAGATAAAATGAAACTCATTCGCAAACATTTTGGGGACCCTGCAGCTCCCAGACAATTAGAATCTTGAAAGTATCCAAAGACTTATGGATCAATTCGCATGCCTGGTTGTTGTCATCTAGAGATCAAATAGAAATGAAAAATCATAAGAGAAAAACAAAGGAGATGAAGTAAAATTCTTCCCCCATAAAAAAATCATCTTCCTTTAAAAAATTTTAATAAAGAGAACTGAAACTTGAAAATCTCCAAGTACTCAATGCTAGAGCCATTCATTCACTCCCAATCTTCTTGAAGAACCTGGGACACTTATTTCTCTTCCTGCCAGAAGTCATTTTCTTTGTATCTCACACCTCGCTGTCTTTGGATAAAACCAGAGGGGAAAGGCAGTTGTGCATTTGGGCAGTTTGCCCAAGAGCTTCCATTACATGGACAGTAGGTGTTTAATAACTATTTGTTGAGCAAATAAAAAGGGGAGGTGACTTTTCACTAATACTAAGTCATTCTGCAACACAGACAATGCATCATGTTTAGCAAATGAAAGCAGCTGGTAAAGCACTCCCTAGTGAGTATGTCACAGCTAGTGTCCATCAGTGGTCAGCAGAGGGGTAGACAGAGTCTGCATTGATAACCCTGGTCCTAACCTCATGCTTTATTTATTTAACTAATGGCTGCCTGACTCATCACATTAATGTTTACTGAGCTTGGCAAAGTGAAAAATTATGACTATGTTTATTCATATGTTTCCAGCTGGGGTGCTGAGTTTGTTATCCAGGCTGTTGATGACCATTCTTTTACTCTCAGAGTCCCTAAAGTAGGCAGTTTGATAAACAAACCATCAGCTTGAGAACTAAAGTGTCAACACTGACACAATCTGGTTATTTGCTACTTGGCAGTAGTCAGAATACAGAACCTCAACTAACGACTCCTTCTGGAAGCTCCCTTATGCTTAGATAATAAGGTGAATAGAAGTTAGGATACAGAGCAATTAGTTTGATTTATGCTACTCAGTCTTTAATAAGACAAATGTGTCTAAGTGCAGAATTAAATATAATGAAATATTCCATTTTGAATAAGTTTGTGTCTTGGTCAACATTTAGATGCATCAAATGGAAACAGAATAAGCAGAGCACAGGAGAAATGTTCGGTTTCTTATTGTCACTTCACCTATGAGGATTAATTTAGTTATTTGTGCAGCAAATATTTTGTTTGCACCTGATTGTTATATGCAAATCTCAGTGATCTTCTAATGACCTAGACCCAACACAGAGATGACTCCAGTTTTGGGGCCGGAGCGATAGCCCAGCGGGTAGGGCGTTTGCCTTGCACGCAGCCGGCCCATGCTGGCCAGGGTTTGATCCCCGGCATCCCATATGGTCCCCCGAGCACCGCCAGGAGTGATTCCTGAGTGTAGAGCCAGGAGAAACCCCCTGAGCATTGCCGGGTGTGACCCAAAAAAGCAAAAAAAAAAAAAAAGAGATGACTCCAGTTTTTCAGTATTTTGCCATTTTGCACGGTTGTGGGCTGAAAGCAGCCACTCTTAGTGGGAATGCTATGCAATTCAACCTCTATGGAAGCAAGAATGGAGATATCTCAAAATATTAATAATAGAGCTTCTATATGATCCAAGAATTTCACTATTTGGCACTTATGCCAAAAGTCCGAAAACACTTTTTTACAAACACTTTTAGACTCACATGCTCATTGCAGCACTATTCACAATAGTCAAAATCTGAAAACAAGAACAGATGACTGGATAAAGAAGCAGTGGTAAATATGTGCAATGAGTACTACTCACCTATAACAAAGACAAAATCCTGCAATTTGTTGTGGTGTGGTTTGAACTAGAATGTCATGCTTGAGTGAAATCAGCCAGATTCAGAGAGAATGATGCAAAATGTTACCTCTCATAGGTGGGTTATAAAGAGACATAGTAAAGTGATAACAATTGAGGAATGACAACAGCACCTGGGAATTGACAACAGAAGTAAGTCACCAAATGGGAAGAAGAGATGTGAGGGAATGCTGAGACATTGGTGGAGGAACACTGACTCTGGTGATGGGTATGGTATTCGAACACTTATGCATGAAACTCTGTGAATCATGGTGCCTAAATAAAACTTGGAGAGGAAAAGTAAAAGAATCTTAATGTTTTGCAAAGAGGAGAGATGCTGATGATGGCAACTATGACCATTATAAAGAGAGAAACTGGGTGCTAAGTTAGTCTGGGAGTTTAGGGCAGATTCTTTGTGAAAGTGATGCTTTGCGTGAGAGATAAAGGGGTTACAAAAGTCAAATGGAGGAAGTAAGAGATGAAAATTGTTATTATATTTATAAAGTCGCCGAATAATTCTATGAAGTAATAGTATTCTGCTTTGCCACTGAGGGACTCAGATTCCTGGGAAAGCATGTGCAAAGGCACTGAGGCAAAGTCTTATATATAGTGTAATTGATCACTTGAATCCCATTATTCATTGATTTGCTCTAGCAGGCGCAGTAACATTTCCATTTGACCCTATCACGTGCCAATGTAGCAAAATGGCATCTGGTTGATTCAGGAATATGAAGAGCCTCAAACTGTTCCTTCAGGGTCTTAACAAAGAAGTCTGACAATCTTGTGGGTGGGCGGCCACATGATCTTTTGACATCCCGTAGGATCCAGTCGGTAACAGCTCTAGTCCAGTGGTCATCTACAAATCGCATTACATGTCCAGCCCATCTGATTTTCGATGCCTTGGCAAACGAGACAGCGTCCCTGATTCTGGAATAGTGACAGAGGTCAGAACTCCAGATTCCTTCTCTCACTTGAGTGAGGCGTGATATTCCAAGCATAGCTCTTTCGATTCCTCTCTGGGAGACCCTAATAGCATTCTCATCCTGCTTTCATAGGGCCCAGGTCTCTGAAGTGTATGTTAATGCAGGGAGAATGGTAGGGTCAAAGTGATGTGCCGGGAACCAGAGGCTCTTTGTCCTTTAGCTATTTCTTCAATGCCTTTGAAGGCATTCCATGCCACTCTCTTCCTCCTGAGCAGCTCAGGTTTTAGGTCTTTCATCATGTTGACTTCTCCACCTAGGTACACATAACTGCTGCATTCAGAGATGTTTGTTCCATTGAGAGTGAATGGGGCCTCTGGAACTAGTTCATTTTTCATAAACATAGTTTTCTTTAGATTCAGCTGTAGACCTATCTTTCCACATTCTCGGTTGAAGTCAGCCAGCATTTGTGCCGCTTGGCATGTTTGGTGTTATTAGAACAATGTCATCAGAGAAGCGGAGGTGGTGTAGTTGCCGACCATCTATCTTCACTCCCATTCCTTCCCATTCTAATTGTAGCATGATGTACTCTAGGGTGGCGCTGAAGAGTTTTGGTGAAATGGTAACCCTGTCGAACCCCTTTTGACATCAATGATCACTTCTTTGTAGAATGGTGAGATCCTGGTGGTGAATCCGTAATAGAGCTCATGAAGGATCTTGATGTATTGGGTTTGAACACCCTGTTTGGCTAGGGCTTCGATGACTGCTTCAGTCTTCACAGAATCAAAGGCTTTTTGTAAATCAATGAACATGAGATAGAGCGGCATCTTGACTCCCTACAAACCTCAATGAGCCTGGTTACCGTGTGGATATAGTCGATTGTGCTGAATCCTTTCCGGAAGCCTGCTTGCTCGCATGGTTGTCCTTCATCTAGTGTTCTGCCAATCCTGTTCAGGATGACTCATGTAAACAGCTTGTAGATGATGGACAACAGGCAGATGGGGCGATAGTGATGATGGACAACAGGCAGATGGGGCGATACTAACAAAAATGTTTATTTTCCTGACCCCAAAGAGCCCTTAATATGGCAGCAGTAAGAAAGGTGAACAAGCAGTGCCTGATAAAATTTCACGGCCATCCTAGGCTGCCAAAACGAAGAAGGACTAAAATGACTGTCTGTACTTTCAATGCACATGTGCTGGCATCGGAAGCATATATTGAGGATCTGATGGTGCAGCGCAAAAGATCAAGTAAGGCATTGTTGGTCTGACCAAGACGAGGAGGCATCAGTCACATCATGCTGTATTTGACACCGGAGAAGAATTGTTCCTTGGAACATGTGACGAAAAGAGGCGTCGGTGGCATTGGTGTCCTTGTCAACACGAACATGGCCTTCAACATTGATTCATTTGAATGCCTAACAAACCAGATAGGACGATTACACTTGAAGAGATGTGGCCCACTGCCAGCAATTTCTATCTTCATTGTCTACGCACCAACATCCACATACAAAGAAGATGAAATTGAGGAATTCTACATGGAACTGGAGTAGTTCTATAAAAAAAGATAACACCTTCTACAAGGTCATAGTCAGTGATTTTAATGCCAAGATAGGAACGAGAAGATAGGCTGAAGAACTCCACATCAGAACCCATGGCCTAGAATAGAACAAACAGGGTGAGAGACTATCTGAGTTCATCATGTCCACCAAGACCATTCATGGGAACTCACAGTTCCAAAAGGCTGAAGCGAAACGTTGGACATGGGAATCTCCTGGCAGACAGTTCCACAATGAAATTGACCACATCATCTTCAATCGACAGTTTTGTCTGACCGATGTTGCTGTCGCCCCAAATTCCAAACAGGATCAGACCACCGTCTTCTTCGTGCAAAATTCTACTTCACGCAACAGGGAGAAAAAGCTGCAAAGTTTAAGAAGAGAACTCCCAGAACGACCACCAACTGGGAACTCTTTGGCACCATTGCGGCAACATGGGAAGATACCATCATTGACGACATCGTTGAATACAACTGACTGGTTCAGCACCTCCATGATTGAGCAAAGAATGCCGAGAGAGAGAAAGACACAAAAGGACGCAGTGTCTTCAGAAACTCTCAAGCTCATTCGCCAACGTGGCAAGGCATGAGCCTCAGGAGACCAAAATAGTGTAATTAGGAGTATAAAAGAGCTACAAAGTCAAAGCCCATGTGACCAGATATCCAGGGGTTAATTTCCTCCACCTCCTCTATGCCATGGGCATCAGGACCTGCTAAGCCACTGGAGGAATCTTTGGGGAGTTTTTTGATTTTTAAACACCATAAATTTACAAAGTACAAAACTTTTTGCAATACAGTTGTTAGAAAGACTCATCATTTAGCACCAATCCCACCACCAGTGTGTCCCCACCACCATCAGAGACCCTGATTTTCCACTCCCCATCCCATCCCCATCCTCTTGCCTGCTCCCTTAGCCAGCATCTATTCTGTTGATCATTACTGCCCAAATAAGGGCGTGATATTGACAAAGTCATTGCTTTTTTTTTCTGGGTTGATGTGTGGGAGTCTGGCTGATTGTATTCTTGGATTAACTTTCCGGGATTCCAGAGCACAATGGCTTTCTACTGTCAACCCAGGACTCACCACCACTGTACCAAACACCTATTTCACATTTATCTTAACCTCTGTTTGATCTTATCCTACACATACACTGAACAATCAATTCTATACTGCTCATTGGAGCCACTTCTCTAGACACAGTCGGTGAATATGATCTTAGACAAAACGCATTGGAGATTCATAAAGCTCATTGTGCTATCTGACCCACTGTATAGGAAATTTTTAATATATTCCAACAGACCACACATTGTGCCCACACATTCCGGTTTTGATGGGATATGTGTTAGATGAGTATACCAGGTTTTGAGATACCATGTGGGCACAAAGCATTTGCTCCCCAAGGGAGTGGGGCTGTGTTCAGCTGTGGAGTCTGGACCTTGAGGGATAACTGGTTGTGTTGTATGAGTATTTTTGGCCTCTGAGAGTCTATCCGGGAGAGCAGGCAAGGGCCAGAACCTGCCCTCCTTCCAGGACGCCCCATCAGCCTAGCTGGCAGCCAGAAGCTCCACCCTGACCTTTGAGAAATCTTTGAGATAAAGTGACACCCTTTAAAGTACACTAAGAATAGCAGGTCATAGGTAGAGGGTTTTAAGTTAGCTCATTAGAATGGAGCACAATCTTTGCATACAGAAAACCAAAAATTCAATCACTGAACCTCACAGGCTCCCTGAGTAGTGCCAGGAACAACCTCTGAGCAATAATCAGGGAGTATCCTAAGCACTGCTGGATGTGTGCGCCACCAAATGGGTAGAATTTTAGGAAAAGCAGCTCTGGCTGGTGGAATTAGACAGAGTGGATATGGGGAGTGACTATAAAACTTGGCAAAATGTGGCAGGAGGATGGTAGGTGGAACCAGGGGTGGGTCAGCAGGAATCATGCACTGATTTTTCCCATGTGCTACAGTGATCCCAAGTTTAATCTTGCCTAGTGACATCTTTGCTGTCATGTTACACTATTAAATTATTTGTCCTCCATAGTTTACCCTGTCCATGGCAGCATCTCTTGTTCTTTTCCATCACATTCTTTAGCCCATAAAAATATACTGGTAATATTGCCAGTTAAAAGGCCATATCTAGTGGGTGACTAGAAATGAAAGTCTTAAGCAAAAGATAAAGAAATGATAGTCCAATAGCAAATGTGGAAAAACTTCGAATGGCCTGGAATGGAAGCCAAACACAAAAGATCCCTCTCAGCACAGTTGCATCTGGACACTAAAAAAAATAACTGGATCCAACTACAATGTTAAATTTACTGCTGGGATTTAGAGCTTTAAGCTTTCCAATAGTGAGTTTTCAGTAAGATGAAATAGCTGATGACACAGCTCTTGGAATGTATGCCCTGTGCTTGACTGTACACATGAAATGAGAAAATCAAACAGAAACTGGCTAAGCAGGTGACTGCTTAGACAGGAGAGAGAGTAGCATGTGATTTATGAGGTTTTTTAAATTTATTTTTGTATACGTAAAATTAACCTATGATCATTATCATAATTATTCCATACTTAATGTTTTCTCTGGCCTTTTTATAGATGATAAATGGAGAAAAGAAAGTATCTGCAAATAAATAACTGGAGTGAGATTTGAATCCAAGTCTGGCTCACAAGCCTGTCCTCTCTCTACTTTAATGCTATAAATTTAATTTTTTATTCAAATTTATTTTCATTTGGTTAACTGAACCCCTAGCTTACCTTTCCCTAAAGTAGAACTGCCGAGCTCTCATAATTCACTTGCCTTTGACCATCAACTTTCAGTAACCATCCTCTATTTGGGCCACATTGTGCTTATTTTAGGGTTTTTCAAATGTGGCGAAGGTCAAATGAGCCAGTTTTGTGGAATCAAGCTTGTCTAGCAGCATTAAATATCACCTCACTCTAATGAAAATGCAGCTTTCTGTTTGTTTTAATGAGCACAGGGGGAATCTATCTCCGGTCTCCTCCTCAATCACCAAATAACTGTATGTCCGTAACCTTTGAAGGAAATGCCATCTGGGAGTTATTGAAAGGCTCTGGAGTGAGCAAGAGTCATCAACCATTTTACTCACATTCCAAAGAAGAGTCAGACTCTAGAAGCAGGCTGGTCTCATGGACAATTCATTACACCCCTTTTGGTGTAAAGAATAATTGTCTACTCCTTGCTGAGAAAGTAATGTAGTAAGATATTAATAAGTACCTTTATCTCTTGCATAAAAGCTCTATGCTGGGGCCGGAGCGATAGTCCAGCAGGTAGAGAGTGTTTGCCTTGCACGCGGCCAGCCCATGCCGGCATGGGTTCGACCCCTGGCATCCCATATGGTCCCTTGATCACCGCCAGGAGTAATTCCTGAGTGCAGAACCAGGAGAAACCCCTGAGCATTGCCGAGTGGGACCCTAAAAAGCAAAAAAAAAAAAAAAATAGCTCTATGCCTTTGTGACATATAATCCAACCTAATAGTACTCAGATTTTTGCACATAATGAAGAAATTAAAAATGTAAATCATTAGAGATTGTGACATGAGCTAAATAAGTGGAATCATCATCATCTGTGATTAATCTGTGTCTCAACATCCTTACCAAAAAAACCAAACTGGTAGGACCTTCTTTAAGTTTGTTTTTAAGGGTTAAATTACATTTTAATGTAATTTAATGTAATACATGTACATAGTTATATATAAACTCAGTGTCTGTTTGCATTCAACTATGTACATGCTCTACTTAGTGCCTGGCAATTAGTCAAGCATTTTGCCAGTATTATTAGCGGCTAATCTTAGGTAATAAACTGGGGATGACTTTTCCAATTATGGTAAGCATAGTTGGGGGGTTGGGAGATGTAGGTGCTGGATGGGACAGGGACTTTTTTCTAGTCCCAGGTATCAAATTCCAAGGCTTCATATCTTAAAGGCAATGGTTTTGTCGCTGTACCACTCTTGCTCAGGAAGGTACATTTAAATTTATCAAGAATTTAAGCATGTTACTGGTAGAACCTTACAAGAAGAAAACAAACAACTCCATCAAAAAATGGGGGAGAAGAAATGAACAGAAACTTCAGCAAGGAAGAAATTCGAATGGCAAAAAAACATATGAAAAAATGCTCATCATCACAAATCATCAGAGAGATGCAAATCAAAACAACAATGAGATACCACTTTACACCACAGAGACTGGCACATATTCAAAAGAGCAAGAACCACAAGTGCTGGCGTGGATGTGGGGAAAAGGGGACACTCATCCATTGTTGGTGGGAATGCCGGCTGGTACAGCCTTTCTGGAAAACAATATGGACTTTCCTCCAAAGACTAGAAATTGAACTCCCATTTGACCCAGCCATACCACTCCTGGGAATCTACTCTGGGAAACCAAAACTACGCAGCGGAAACACCACCCCTACTTTTATGTTCATAGCAGCATTATTCACAATAGCCAGAATCTGGAAGCAACCAGAGTGCCCGAAAATCGATGACTGGATAAAGAAGCTTTGGTACATCTACACAATGGAATACTATGCAGCTGTTAGGAAAAATGAAGTCATAAAATGTGCCTATACCTGGATGGACATGGAGAAGATTATGTTGAGCGAAATTAGCCAGAAGGAGAGAGACAGATACAGAATGACTGCACATTTATTTGCATGGCATAAATTAATAAATATATATATATATATATATATACATATTATGATACCAATATCCAAGGTCAAGTGAAACATATATCAGGAGGTCTTGTCAAAAGTGGAAATTATCACAAACGTGTGGGAGTCAGAGACTAGGTAAGACAGAAAATGGAACAGTGTGCTAATAATTGTCGAGGGTACTAATGCCAACCTAGAACTGAGCATTAAATAGAGGCAAAAGTATACACATGCTAACCTCTTGGTGTATGTTCTGTAATCCATAGTCTGGAAGGGAAGGAAAAGAGAAAGAGAGAGAAAGGGAAAGAAATACAGAACCTGCCATGGAGGTGGGCTGGGGAAGGGGGAGGGAACCGGGGACTTTGGTGATGGGAGATGGGCACTGGTGGAGGGACGGGTGCTGGAACACTGTATGACCAAAACCCAAATATGAACTTTTTTAATTGTATATCTTTTTTATTTGTATATCTCACGGTGGTATAATAAAATACTTTAAAAAAAGAATTTAAGCATGTTACTAACTAGTGAAACAAAGACCTGAGTCAAGAGAAGGAATGCCTAATGTGTCCTAAGGGTAGAAAGTAATTGGTTGTGGATGCGTCTAGAGGATAAATGTGAAAAAATTTGAGAGCTGAGAAAAACTAGGATAGAATCTGATTAGGCAAAGAATTTTGATTTTGATCTTGAAGCAATGTAGGGGAGTGCAAGTTTTATGCCTTATAATCGTACACCTCCAATTAGGCAGAATAACTGAGAGGTGAATGCTGCAAAGCAGGAAGGGGGCATGGGAGACTGTGGGCACTGATGGGAAGATGGGAGGCAGAGATGAAGACTCAGGATGAAACCGTGGGTTTGTTTTCCAGAGTTGCTGGAGCAAATAATCACCGACCAAAGCTTTAAATCAACTGGAATGTATTCACTCAGTATTTGGGACGAGAGTCTGATACCAAGGTTTAGACAAAGCCCTAAACCTCTAATGGAGAGGTTTTCTTTATATCTCTCTGCTTATGGAGGTAGTCTGCCATCCTTCCCCATGTACAAGGCCATTATGGTGTCACTTCAGTCTGCCTTGATTAGTCTTCTCCCAGAATCTCTTCTTACAACTGCATTTAAGACCTGCTCATTTATACAACCTTCTCTGGACTTTCATTTCCTTTCCATGTGCAAATAGTCTTTCTTCAAATAAGTTTACATTCACAGGCACTGAGTTTATGTATAACTATTGAGGGAGGACAGAAATCAACTGTACCAGACATAAGGGTACTAACTTCTAAGGGGCTTTGCTAGTTAGGAAGAAATGCTGCCCCAAATTCAAGAAATAGCCCAAGTTCTGGGACAAAGGAGTACCTTTGAAACACAGAGGCATTTGGCATCTTCCCTATAGTTGAAGGGTTGGATGGTCTGCATCTGTTCCTTGTTGCATATTGCAAATAGGCAAGCAGGCGGTGGGAAAGCAAGCAATCCAGCTAAGAGTGGTGTGGCAAATAGGGATGTCCCTTCATATTTATCTCTCCCAACCTGACCGTTCCCATTTGTTGGTTGCATCTTGAATGCACTATTCATTCGTAATTTATTTTCAGTGAATGCCCAGTGACCTTGTCGGTCTATGGAGTAATTTGTTTCAGATTTCTTAGCAGGGGGATCTCAATAATTTATCCCAACAGTTATATTTGAATAATGACCTTGAGAAAAATCTCACAAGCTCCCGAGTTCCCTGTGAAGTTAGTACACTGGTCTATAAATGAGGTTCAGGGATTCTCAGCCTTACTGGTGGTTCCTAATTAGGGCTCAGGACTCATTTGAATGAAATTGCTGGGCTCCACCTAGGAGCAGTAAATTTCATAAGTCTTAAGACTGGACCCTCACATTTGCATTTCTAGGAATGTCCTGAACGTCATTATTTCTCCTGGCCTGGAAACAAAACTATGAGAATCACTGGCATATAAAGCCTCTGAGATTTACCAGTCCTGCTATTTTATAGATCCATAAAGCTCATTTCAAAATACTATGATGAGATAAAGAAAATTTTATCATTTTAATTAGCAAAATATGCTTTTTCCCCTCAGTTTCATTGAGGAACAACTGACATGTAAAATTGCTTATTTTAAAGTGTACAATGTGATGATTTGATGTTCATATACATAGTGAAATAATTACCATAATCAAGACTTTGGTTTATCTATCACTCACATTAATACCACATGTGTGTGGTAATAATTCTTAGAGATTCTCCTTTAGAAATTTTCAAGTATATACTAAATATAATCGTTAAACTATAGATCAGGCTTTCAAAACTTATTTATCTTAGAAAAGACTTTTTGTCTATGGTCAATATCTGCCCATTTCTCCTAACCTCCAGCCCCTGACAGCTAATGTTCTCTCTTTTGATAACTCAGACATTCTTATGATTACAAGTGTAAGTGAGGTCACAAAGAGCTTTTCTTTCTCTATATTATTGACTTAGCATAATAGTCTCTTACGTAGGTAGTCATCAATGTGACAAAATTGTACTTTTTCATGATTCAATACAATTCCATCATGAATACATGACACATTTTCTTTCTTTTCTTTGGGGCTAGCAGGTACACAAACCTTGCTTACAGAACCTTGGTTTGAAAGTTCAATGCATGAGCTGGATAATAGAATGCTACTAAGGTCCAAAAGTGCTAGGTGTGATGAGAGGCCACCACAGTGGTACTCATAGATTTCCAATGCTTTATCTAGCAATGCATTTTAGGGCATGAGGTGATAGGAATATAACTCAGCTCTTTGCCTCTGCATGATATGCATTTCAACCCTATGAACTATCATTCCAGCCACAGCTTATTTTCTTTATCATCTGCTAATGAACAGTTATTTCTATATCTTCCATGCAATGAATATATATAAGTAATTATCTCTTCAATGTTCAAATTTTTTTTAATTTTCTCCAAATAGATATCTAGAAGTGAGATTCTACATATCCTTTAAAAAATCTGTGTTTCAGGGACCAGGAGGACTTGTCAATGGTTATAATCTACCACAAGTGTTTGGGGGATAGAGATTAGGTAAGATAGAAAAAGAACCAGTATGCCAATAATTGTTGGAAACACCTAATGGTTTGGTAAGGTAACACCAGCTAGAACTGAGCATTGAACACAGGTAAAGGAATACACATGATAACCTATAAATGTATGTATTGCAAGTCACAAAAGAAGAGAGTGAGAAAGAGAAAAAGAGAGAGAGAGAGAGAGAGAGAGAGAGAGAAGAAAATGTCTGCAATAGAGGCAGGCTTGGGGAGGGGAGAGAAACTGGGACATTGGTGGTGGGAAATGTGCGCTGGTGGCAGGACAGTGCTGGAACACTGTATGACTTAAACCTAAACATGAACAGCTTTGTAATTGTATATCTCATGGTGATATAATAAAATCTTAAAAAAATATTTTTTAAAAATCTGTATTTCTAGTCATTGCTCAACTTAGTTACCTTGAATCTATTCTCTAACTCAAGTGTGTTGATTGTGTAAATCATCCACTGACCTCTGTCTAGATAAGATCAATGTGAAAAGCTCAAAAAGTATACTAGTGGTTACCTAGGGCTGTATTTAGAGAGAGACTGTATGTCATCATAAAAATTCCTTACAAGATGACAAAAATGTTCTAAAATTATATCATGATGATTGCTGCACAATTCTGCATCATTGAATTTTTATTTTAAAAAGGGTATATTTTGTGGAATATAAGTTATATATCAAGAAACTTGTCAAAAGACATTTTAAAAATAGAATGCAATTCAATATAAGTTCTAACAAAATAATGGGATTTCCTAAACCTGTCTCTGGAGGTCACATTTTGTTGAAGGTGATAATGACATATGCAAGGTATTCAAAATCCTGTGCTCTAGAAAAATTTCAAACTCCCTAGAATATATCAGGTTGCTAGGAGAGTGTTTATGCTTTAATACAATAAAGTCATCTATTCCATTGAAAGGTTGGCCACCCGATGGGGTGACCGACTGGGAGCCTCAGAACGCCACACCTATCAAGAAAAACTCTGAGAGACCAGGCCTATGCAAGAACAAGGGTTTTATTATTATTATTATTATTATTATTATTATTATTATTATTATTATTATTATTTGAGTATACTCGGGCTCATAGCATGACCACAAGCAGTCAGCAGCTAAGAGCCCCGAGCCCTTTCAATGGAGGTCTTTTAAAAGAAAGTTCCAACAGCTACAGAAAAGCCCATGCACAACCATCCAATAGACTTAAAGCATTACATTAAGGTCTGCTCTCGCAGGCAGCCAATCACTTTGCAATAAGTCACCATTACATACCAACCAGGCCACACTCAACACTTCTTTCTATATTTGGTGTGGCTAGGCATACATGCAGGATTGCAAGTCAGCAATGTCTATTGCAGGAATGCAAGTCAGACCAGATAACAGGATGTGGGTGAGGGGCCTCCCAACATCTGCCAGGGTGAGAAACAGGAATTCGTTCTGGGCCTTTTGTTGTAGATACAGGAAGAAAGGATTATTTAGGCCCTAAAATGGTAATTTTCCATGAGTAGGCCTGCCCTGGTTGTGGAGGGAGTTGCTGGGTTGCTGCCTTCTCTCACCATGGTCTTTATGTGTCATGCACATCAGAAACGTGGTATGCTTTATAATTCATTCAGAAATAGCCCTTATAAAAAATAAAGTTATAAAATTTGCCTATAAATGAATGGACATGGAGAGGATTATGTTGAGTAAAATTAGCCAGAAGAAGAGAGACAGATATAGAATGACTGCATTTATTTGCATGACATAAATACATACATATATATATGTATATATATATGTACATATATATATATATGTACATATTATGATACCAATATCCAAGGTCCAGGAGGTCTTGTCAAAGGTGGAAATTATCACAAACATGTGGGAATCAAAGGCTAGGTAAGACAGAGAATGGAACAGTGTGCCAATAATTGTCGAAAGTGCTAATACCAACCTAGAACTGAGCATTAAATACAGGCAAAAGATACATATGACATCATTTTAATGTATGTATTGTAATCCACAATGTGGAAGGGAAGGAAAAGAGAAAGAGATAGAGAGAGAGAAAGAAATAAAGAATCTGCCATAGAAGCAGGCTAGAGGAGGGGGAGGGAATCGGGGACATTGGTGGTGGGAAATGGGTACAGGTGGAGGGATATGTGCTGGAACACTGTATGACCAAAACCCAAATATGAACATCTTATGAACATCTTTGTAAGTATCTATCTCACGGTGGTATAATAAAATATTAATAAATGAACAAATGAATAAATAAATAAATAAATAAATAAATTTTAAAAGAAATAGTCCTTGTACTAGAACCTGTCCTTGGTGCTGAAGATGTCATGAGAAAACGGTCATGCTTCTCTCATGATGGTAAGAGTCTAGCAAGGAAGAAAGAAAATAAATATGTAAAATATAAGTCTTAATTAAGATCATCCTGAGTAGTGATTCATGTTTTAAAACCTGGATAAAAGAGATTGGCAGAAGGTGAGGAAAAATATCTTTTTTTTCCCACAAGTTAGAGAAGCATTTCTGGGAAAGTTGCTTAAAGTAACACCTTAAGAGAAAGAGTCATCCAGCAAAGATCAGAAGGAAGAAGACAGTGTAGGGTCAAACTAAAAAACAAATCATTTTAGAGAGCAGATAATAAGAAATGTTCTGCACTCAGAGAAGAGTTCCATATGGAGTATGTGGGAGAATAGGCAAGGATGAAGACCATGGCAAAGAATTAGAGACTTATTTCATTTTTTATTTTAGGAGGAATCCTCCCCAGAGGCATATGGGGTAGTCAGAACTATAACAGTGCTCAGGAAATTGTCATTTCCAGATATGGAACCAAGATCTTTGAACTATCACCCTACTCTAGAGTCTTGTTTCTAATATCTGATCCATATGAAGTCAATGAGGCATCTAATAAGGTAAATGATGTGATATTATTTACATATTAAAGGTCACACATTCAAATTTCATGGAGGCAGAAATATAAAGGAGGGAAGGATGAGGGAAATGAGAGTAGACAACCAGAGCAAAGAGAACTGGTGGTGGTTTAAACAAAGGTGAGAGCAGCTGGGATGGTGAACTACAATAGGATTTGAGATGTATGTACGTAGATAGGTGCATTGAAATTGCACTAGCTGTAATGAGTAGAGAAAGGTAGATCTGCAGAAATTGGACTTGAATTTCCTCTTGAGCACCTGATGGGATGAGCCTCCTGAGTTCAGCTCACAAGACTTCCATTCAAGATTGAATTAATGTATTCTTAGTACAGGTGAAAATACTTGGAGTTAGCAAAGTTAATCTGCTTTTCCCTTCAGATTATCTATCTAGGAGTATAAGCTGCAGATTGAAAGCCAGTAATTCCAAAGGTTGTAGTTTAAACACTGTTCAGTGCCATCTCCTGCCCATGGAGCTCTTTGATCCATATCCAAACTAAAGATAGAAATCATAGAATGTATAGTGGAAGATAGAGAAGGATTTCTTCACAATGAGGGCTAGTGAGAAGCCTTGTCCTTGAGTAAGAAAAAGAGGAGTAGCTTGGTAGAGTAACATTTTTCTTGTGAATCACATTAAATCATCAGAATGGTTTGTACCCAGTGTCAAGTTGAACTGAGATTGACAGCTAATAAGAGCCTAGTAATTACAGGAAAACATCAGATTGGAAAGCTCAGAGATTCGTGAAACACCTGAAGCCATTTAATATATCTTATGCTTGCTCCAGATCAACAGGCAGCTCCCAGAGCAAGACTAGTCTCATTACTGAGCTAATGGACATCGTGCTCTAAGTACCTTTCCCTCTGCCAAATAAATCAGAATTTTAAAAAGTGAAGCCTGAGACTACCGTGCTGCAAATGTTTGCAAGGACATCACTGAGTGTTTTAGGTGTCAAGTTTAATTTGACTCGGCCTGGCCTGTTCTCTAAAGAAAGACTCAGGAGGCATCAACTGGGTCACAGGTAGAATTCCTTCTGCTCTTGCTCTCTGGACTGTAACAGAAATCAGACCTTGATTCCCTGAATATGCTTTTTTGTGCGGAGGTGGCCTGGGTCACTATAGCCCACAGGAGTAAGGTGTGATGAAAGTTGTCATGCACTCCTATTCCCTGATGCTTGTGCATGGTTGGGGCAGGGGGAGTCAAAGGAGAGAGTGTGTGTGGAAGGAAGAAACTCATTCACACCTTATCAAATATTCTAAGCCATTCATGAGCTACCCTCTAAGTTGCAGACACTGTCCCAGATACTGGAATAAAAACAAGCACATTATCGAGAGCAAAAGTCCTAACAGAAACAGAAATGGGATGTTCATTTGTGCCTCTGTCTTCACAACTCCCCACCCCAAAAAAAGCAGAATATCACCAACCTCCCACAACATACTCTTGGGGCCTAAGCTGTGGCTCTGGGCACCATTGGCCAGAGAATGGGGAACTCCTCCATGTGCTGGAGATTTTTCCTGGGCATTTTTCACCTCACAACAGCTCTAATGACCTTGGCATCAAGCTCTTACAGGGGATTAATAACTGGCTGGGCTTAATGGCCCTTGCTGTGTCCTGGGCCGTTTTCCCAGCCAGTCATTAATTCCAAGAACTGCCCTGGGCTCTAGCCATTATGGTTCCCTGGGCTGGGGAAGTGGCAGCCCTTCTCTGCGGGCTGCGGCTTTCACAATACACTCCTTCTCTCCTTCTCCCTGTGGCATTACTAGCAACCAATGGGGTCTGCAGGCAAATTGTTGCCTACAGTACCACATTACATCTAATTTTTATTTCTTGGAAACTGGGTTTTTTCAAACAGAGAAAGCAGGAGGTTGAATTTTATTCACTCATTCATCAGTATATCCATCAATTCAGGATTGAGTACTTTATGGGTCAGGTTACTAGAGGAATTACTTGCACCAGAGCAACCTAATATGGGAGCAACCTCCCTGTGTCGTGTGCACTATGAATACCTCGCCTAATGGAGCTGAAGCAGAAGCTTGAATACTATGAGGAAGAAGTGAGAGAAACCTTGCTAGGAGCAGAGTAAGCTCACTGGGAGCCGCCTTCTGGAGTGTTCTGAAGGGAACTGTATTTCCTGTGCTGACCTGCAGCCAAAAATCTTCCTTCCTGTGCTTTGCTTAGAGATTCATCAACCCAGCCTCTTTGTGCTTATGGAAAGAATATAAAAATACTGCATGCAGAAACTTAACATATTAATGCATACTGTTTCTACCCCTTTCATTGAAAGCATAAGAATAGTACTAGGTAGTAAAGTCTGTGGGCCCCCACTGGGTGACTTATGTCAGGCAGGGAGGAGAGAGTTGGGAGGTCTTTCTTTAGACCTACCTCTGCTACCCCATGACCCACTTGGAAGGCTTGACCCACCCAGGGCCTTTCAGGTGTTTGTCTTTCTTATAGAAGAGAAATTTCAGGAATAGACAAGCAGTGAAGTAAAAACAGATTTTTTTTCTGGAAGGTTTTGAAGAAGGGAAGGTGGGAGACGAAAGTAGGAGAGAGAGTAATGTGTTCAAAAGGAGAAGGTGGACTTCTCCGAAGGCAGAAAGAGCCACAGTACTTCTCTCAAGAGAGGAGATGCGAGTCACATATGTGCTTGGGCACCACAAGTGCTTTGCTACATGGGCATAAGCAGCACATGGACTTGGGCAGTACATGAGTGCACTTCCTTTGTTCAAGGGGGTTTTTATAAGTTTTTTTTTCCAGACTGCTCCCACCTGGGGCTTCTACCTTTGCAAAAGTCCATTGCTAAGGTGATTGCCAAAGAGGTAGTTGGGAGTGGTCAGTGGTCCCCTTTAAAATCATTGTCCTTTGTTTATGCCTTCTCTGGGTCTCTTTGGACCAGGTAGTCTTATGAGGGCTTAGTTCCTGTGATTTGCAAAGTGGATCCTGACAACCTTTAGGGCTATTGGTTTTATTACTTCCCAGGAATCCCATTGCCATGGGGGGCCCTCCCCTGTCTCTCTGCCTACATCACTAGTAAGATGTAGAGGATATTGACTCTTTCAAAAACATACCCTGAGAATTGGGCCACAATGCTGCCCAAGATAGCATCACTTGTTCCAAATACTCAAATAAGCTTCTTTTTCCCTCTGGAAGTGACTCCCCCTTTGGTACATACTCTTCTCAGCTGAGGGAAACATACCATTATATTTAGAATAGCTGTTAGCATTTTTATTGGCATCCCTTACCAAAAAGCACCTAAGGCATATTTAAGAATACATTTCTTTTTTGCATTGTTTGGTCTACACAACTCAGAGTGTTGATTCCTGGGGTAATATATATCTCAGAGCTAAGCCAGGTGTGTAAGATCAAGAGTAAAATCTTTACAGAACTTTATAGTTAAGCCCTGGCATGTGCCAACAGTCACAGAACATCCATATGACACAGTATGGCACAGGTGAAGAAACTTCTGGTCTTTTCTGAAGGGTTTTCTATAGGCCTCATGTGGACTCCAGATAGAGCCTTAGAATCTGTAAGACTCTATAGGTCTCACCTATGAAATCAGCCTGTGCTCTGAGGATCAACAGCAGCAGAATAATTGATTATGATAAAAGATACTGGGACCTTTCTTCAGGATACTGTCCCAGTAAAAATGAGCATAGCATCTTCAAGCTATAAATCAAACTGGAAAATTCAGGATGATAATTCTAGGTGAGTCTGATGAGAAAAGTCAGGTTCCTATGGCCTTGGGGTCCTGTGAAAATGGAATCTTGCAAAGTGACCTTATTAAGCAAATGCACTAAGTTATACAGGGCCTTAGGGCTCTATTAAGTGCTCAGTAAATAAATGTCTTCTCAGTGAATGAAGGAATGAATGCCATCTTCCTTGCAGGCAAGAAAGTTAAGTATCTGATTTCTGGGGAAACTAATCTTAGATCTAGGGTTTCCTGACCCTAATTGTCATTGAATAATGGGCTATTTTGAGATACACCCTGTATCCTTATAGAAATTTTTTAAGTGTCTTCTCCATGAGTGGTGATAAAGTGATCAGTCACTGTTGTTTCCCAAAATGCAAGACTTTTTAGGGCTAAACGTCGTACAGAAACTCCAAAAAAAAAAAGGGACAATGGGTCAAGTTGGAGGTCAGAGTCCATCCTACAGACCTGCCCTGTGGGATGGTGGACAATTAATTGTCCACCATCAATTCATGAATTCTGCTTCCTCATAACCAACCAGAGGTCAGGAGTCCATCCCACAGATTTGACCTAGTCCACCATCAGTCCATGAATCCTGCCTCACAGCCAACCAGAGGCAGGCTCTGTCCCCTACTGTTCAACTAAATCTATTTTACCTGAAGTCACAAAAAACAAAATATATTTCCTGACTCTGGTTTTATTTGTTCTTCCTGTCAAGGACATCATTGATTACTCTCTTATTTTAGAAATGCTCCCATCTGTTGGTTTCCATTATGTAACTCCTGCCTGGCTGACTTTTTAATCTCTCGAACTCTTCAAGGCAAGTTCAAATGTTCCTTAATCATCTGTTTTTTTTTAAATCTCCTGTTTCCTGTGCCTAATCGAATCATACTATTTCTTCATGTAAAATTCTTGAGCAGAAAGATGTAAACTTATATGTCTTTTTACCAACACCAACTTCAGTAACTGATACATACTAGGAGCTTTATTGTTGGCATTTCCTTCCTCCTCCCTTATACAGGAGTCATGCAAGTAAAATAAGGGGAAAAAAAGTAACTCAGTACTTTTTCCATCCTTAGGCCCCTGAAATTATCCCTCTGGCCCATAAATTAGGGAGCTTTACTCTGAGATCCAGTACTTTCTTGAGAAAGCGGTGATCATTTTATGGGTTAAAGATATCTGTAACATGGTTCTTCCTCCAAAGGGAGGCTGATTTTAGTTGTATTTCAACCTCGTGTTTAAGGCATTAGTTTGATAAGTCCACTTTGATCAGCCCCCAGTGAATGAAAATGCTAGAAATCAGGTCCCTGTTTCTTGACAGCATCCATTTTGATTTGGAACTCTGAGAACAAGGAATACTTACTATTGAACAAAATCACTGAGGGGCCAGAGTGATAGTATAGTGGATAGGGCATGGGCCTTGCATATGGCCAACCTGGGTTCGACCACTGACATCCCACTTGGTCCCCTGAAAACTGTCAGGAGTAATTTTTTGAGTACAGCGTCAGGAGTAACCCCTGAGCTTTGCTGGGTGTGACCCCCCAAAAAATAGAATATCACTGAGTTTGAGAGAGTGAGAAAAGGAGAAACATACTAAAGAGTATCACTGAGTTTCTTGAAGTAAGAAAGTAGAAACAGAATGAGAACAATAATTCTAGGGTTCTCAGCTACACTACAATCCACTGAAGGTTAATCCAATGAATCCTGCGTTCAGATTTCTTGGGTTCAAATCCCAGTTCTATCCCTTTCTAAAAGTATGGGCTCGAACAGGTTCCTTCACTAATCTATCCCTAAATATTCTCATCGGTAAATTGGGATGATAATATGACATTATTTTTATAGGACTATTTGAATACTGAATGCAATGCAAAAACTCAGAACAAGGATTGATATGATAGTACAGCAGGCAATATGCTTACCTTGCACAAGGCCAACTCAGGTTCAATCTAAGCATCCAATATATGCCCCCAAATCTGACAGGAGTTATCCCTGAGCACAGAGCCAGGAGTAGACCCAGCATACCACTGTGTGTGGCCAAAAACATAAGTAATGCAGGTGGACCCCACGGGTGACTTATGTGAGGCCGGAAGGGGAGAGAGATGGTTGCTTTCTCCCCCAGCCGCCTCTGCCATCCGGGACCTGCTGGGCAGGCTTAGGACTGATAAAGTCTGCGATGAGCCCCTGCACAGCGTGGGCCTGAGCCCCACCAGCCCCACAAGGTGGCCGTCAAGTCACACCTGACATCTGCTAGATCTCTAGGCACAGGAGTTGATCCCCACCACCCGAGGTTTCTCGGGGAGCCACGGACTCAGGCTGGAGCGAGGAATTGCTCTTTGCAGGAAAGGAAAGTCAGTCCTAGGCCTTACCCAGGGCTGCCTTAGGATTCTTGTCTTCCTCGCAGAAAAAGAATTTTCAGGAGTTCACGAGCAGTGAAGTAAAAACAGGTTTTATTAAGGAGGTTTTAGGAGAGGGGGAGGGAGAGAAAGAGAGAGTAATGTGCTCAAGGGAGAACGCGGGCTACTCCAAAGTCGGAGAGTGAGTAAGAGAGAGAGTACACATCTCAAGAGGGGAGATGCGGGCAACACACATGCTTAGGCACCACATGTGCTCGGCCACAGGGTCTCAGGAAGCATGTTTGTCCATGCAGCATGTGCGTGCTGTCTTTGGTCAGGACGGCTTTTATAGATTTCTCCCCAAGTTACTCCTATATGGGGCTTCAACCTAGGTTGCTAGGGCCATTGCCAAGGGGAGTAGATTTTGGGAGTGGTCTTCTTTGACTGGAATGCTTTGTAGTTTTCTGTGAGCTAGGTCCTGGGCCTGGGACTCTGATTTATTTTCCCTAGGAGAGTTAATTATCTAAAGCCTTTAAAAGGGTCAGTGGCCTATGGGCTTCACACATTCCCTTTTGGCCTTCCCTTTCCCCAGGGTCTATTGTTGATAGTGGTCTTGTCAAGTTTGGTTTCGGGTTTTCAATCAGGTGTGGCTCTGGATTTCTTCTTCTTTAGGAATTTTATTGCCATGTGGTACCCCCTGTCTGCCTGCCTACAACAATAACCACCTTTCCCCCCCACACCACCCCTCAAATAAAACTCAGAACAGCACCAGGAACATAGGAGACTGCTTCCTTGCTGGCATGCTACCCAGCCAGCTGCTTCGTTATCCCCACACACAGCATCATTGGATTCATTTACTACCCACTCTCCCTAAAGTAAAAACTTGGAGAAATTTCATCCTTTCATTCCATTTGAATTCTTACTGCCTAGCACAGTGCTTGTCACCTAAGAGTAAGTGGGTGACAAATGATGAGAATTTACAATGATGCAATCTCCATTTCAAAAGCTCATATATCGTTTATCAACCCAAGATGATCAGTACTAATTTAGTGAATACCTACCCTGTACTCTACACTGGCAAGAATTGCAGTGCAGTTATCATTTCTAAAACAATCACTATGCCCGGTCCTGTGCTTCAATCTGGGTTCAACCCATGCAGTTGCCATTTCACATGTCAAATGTTGGCCATTTCAAATGATTTGATTAAACATGTGCATGTACTTTCACTTTAACTAAATAAATTAATAAATTTTTATTCTATGATAGAATAAGGCAGTAATTATCTTCATTCAGATGTGAGAAAGCTGAGTGAGAGAAGGTTGGGAATTCGCCAAATCCCATAGTTGATAAGTGTGGAGACAGACTGGATGCATGCTGGTAGCCTCTAGAACTGGTACCTTTGACCACATGCAATGAGGGAAGGTGGCTGCCCTCAGATGCACACCATCAGGTTCTAAAGACAAGCCATTGGTTTTAGAAATTCCCAGAATATAAACAAAACTGAATATATACAGCAGTGAATTGAATCAGATTTCTTGAGACTCCCAGTGCTGGTGAGTCCTATTCAAAGTTAACAAAAGAAGAAGGGCATAAACTCTGGGAAAATTCTAACAACACAACTTTCCTTCTGAACATTCTTTTTTTTTCTGCTTTTTGGTTCATACCCAGTGATGCTCAGGGGTTACTCTTGGCTCTTCACTCAGGAGTTACTCCTATCAGGGATGCTGGGGATCGAACCTGAGTCAGCCACATGAAAGGCAAATGCCCTCCCTGCTGTGCTTTCACTCCGGCCCCCTTTCTGAACATTCTTGAGTGTCATTTACTGGTACACTTGCTGGTCATGGATTCAGGTCCTAATCTCATTATCTTCCAGCAAAACAAGGAGATAGTAGTTCTCATTAAACATGAACTGGAGAGACGAGGTATGGGAACAAGGTTGGAGAGTGTGCCCTGCTTGTGTGAGGCCCTGAATTCCACCCCCAACACTGCACTGCCCTTCACCACTGGGTGAAGGGACCACCACAACAATGAAAAGAAGCAAGTAGAAAAAAAAGATGAAAAGTTTTTGTTTTTATTTTTTTTACTTTTTTGGGGGGGGTCACACCAGGCAATGCTCAAGGGATTCTCCTGGTTCTGCACTCAGGGAATTACTCCTGGCGGTGCTCAGGGGACCATATGGGATGCCGGGGATCGAACCTGGGCCGGCATGGGCCAGCCAAGTGCAATGTGAACGCCCTACTCGCTGGGCTATCGCTAAGGCCCCTTTGTTCTTATTTTTAAACATGATTTAGTGAATGTTTAATTTGTTAAAATATAGACATTAGGAAAAATAATTAATGGTTCTGAGAGTTGATATGAGCATTTTAAAGAACTCTTGTGAGTACCACAGCCAAAGTTATCACATCTTCATAGGATGAAATCTGCGACCCTGAACTTGAGATTCCTTTGCACTTCTCTCTGGAGGGAGTCCTCCTAAGTGCTCCTCAAGGGGCCAGGGTCCATTCTTGGCAATTCTCCATCAATTGGACTGGTGGTTAGATGCAATAGCCTGAGGAAGTGGTGCTGCTCAAACCCTGCAGTGCCATGGTATTATTTGGGCAAAGATGGCAATACTCAAAGGTTCCTAGGATTATGCCTGCTAGTGCTTAGGGGACCATGTCTTACCAAGATCAAACAGGACTTGGCTACAGCAAAGTAGGCACCTCAACCCCTATACTATCTTTTTAGCTATTAATTTTTTTAAAGAAACGATTCAAATTTCTTTGCCCTTAAAATGGGAATAAAAACCATCGTAATGATTGTTCTACAATTGTAGTGCCTGAAGGTTATGATTTGCATATTGCTTCTCTTGTGGTTCTAAAACAATGTTTGTTTAGGAAAAACCTAATTGTATAATATTAAGGCATATTGGTAAACACTTAACTTTCAATGAGGCAAATTAAAAACTCACATCACAGCAATTTGTGATGTAGTCTTTCTTGGGAGGGGGCTTAGTTTTTGGGTTTGGGGGCCACACCCAGCTGTGCAAGTGGCTTGTCCCTCACTCTGTGCTCAGGGATCACTCCTAGCAGTGCACTGGAGACCATGTGTCATATTGGGGAGTGAACCAGGGTCAGTCACAAGCAAGGCAGTGTCTTACCCCTGTATCTCTCTGACCACTGTGGTTAGTCTTTTCTTTCACTTGGAAGTAGTTTGGAATTCAGAGAGAAGTGGGGCTTCATTACCAGCTAGTCACACAAAAGTCTTCACATCTCCAAGGCTGGTTTTGGTGTCCTCATCTGTTAAGAACTATTGCAGCTACAGCTGGGTTGAGGTAGCAATCTGACTGTTTAATAAGAGCAAAGTCAGGAACCCAGAAGTTGGCAGATCCATATTAGTACACCTTCCCCCAGTCTCCTTCCCCAATTTGAGAGAGAATGCACTGACTGATGAAGTGATAGGGCATGGGACTGTTTCTCCGTGAGGGAGAAAGGAGAGGGACTTAGCAAATGCACAGTCCTCTGAGGGGGGGACAGTCACCCAAGGGTGCCCAGTGAGATTAAGCGTTGACAATGTCCCTCTCCCTTTGTCTTCCTTCCAGCCCTTGAAGATGCACTGCAGGGACTGTGCCCTGGTGACCAGCTCGGGACACCTGTTGCGCAGCCGCCAAGGTCCTCACATTGACCAGACGGAGTGTGTGATTCGCATGAACGACGCTCCCACCCGCGGTTTCGGCCGTGGCGTGGGCAATCGCACCAGCCTGAGGGTGATAGCACATTCCAGCATCCAGAGGATCCTCCGCAATCGCCACGACCTGCTCAACGTGAGCCAGGGGACCGTGTTCATCTTCTGGGGTCCCAGCAGCTACATGCGGCGCGACGGCAAGGGCCAGGTCTACAATAACCTGCAGCTCCTGGAGCCAAGTAGCTGCCACGGCTCAAGGCCTTCATGATCACACGCCACAAGATGCTGCAGTTCGACGAGCTCTTCAAGCGCGAGACAGGCAAAGACAGGTGAGGATGCCCGAGGAGCCGGGATGCGAGGGGCCACAGAGGGGCAGAGGAGGGCCAGGATATGTCGCTGAATGAGTCACCCAAAGCGAAGCTCTCATAGTACACTGGGTCCCAACTGACTTGCCATTGAGAGTGCTCGCCTGCAAGATATTTTCAAACTGAAGCTGGTAAGCAAAGGGAACGAAGCACCGGACCAGTTCAGGGCTGATTTGGGCCATTGCTGAATTCTGGAAGCAGATGCTCCATGGTGGCTGGCTAATACTGGCTATCAGGACAAGCTAAACGCTTTACTGCGCTTTCATTTTACCTATAAAATGAGCTAAGCAAAAGGAAGTAGGACTCTCCCTTTCCCTTTCAAAGGCAAATGTCTTTTCAGTCAACAGGTATGTGTTGAGTACCTCCAACATCCCTGCACCTGGCAGGGGCGGATACAGTGAGAAACAGATCTAGACTCTGTCCTCCCACAATTAGAGACAGGAGAAAGAAAACAGTGCTGAGTCACACAGGACAGCAACACCTATCATTAGCCAGGAAAGACTCCCAAGCTGTGATCAAACATAAGATCAGATCACTGGGTCACTGCAAGAGATTTTTTTTCTTAATGTAATGGAATGAGTGAAATAGAACAGTAAGAACAGAATCAACGTTCATGTTTCAGAATAAGGAAAGTTATTTGTTTTATCTACATAAAAGTAGCTAGTAAATGTTTTTTTAATATTTTATTATACCACTGTGAGATATACAATCACAAAGATGTTCATGTTTGGGTTTCGGTCATACACTGTACCAGCATCGTGGGCACTCCACCAGTGCCCGTTTCCCACCACCAATGTCCCCCAATTTCCCCCCCCTAGCCTGCCTCTACTGCCAGGTTCTTTTCTCTTTCTCTCTTTTCTCTCTCTCTCTTCCTTTCCCTTACATATTGTGGATTGTAATACATACATTTAGAGGTTATCATGTGTATCTTTTCGCCTGTATTTAATGCTCAGTCCTAGGTTGGTATTAGCACTTTTGACAATTCTTAGCACAATGTTCCCTTCTCTGTCTTACCTAACCTCTGACTCCCATACATTTGTGGTAATTTCCACCTTTGACAAGACCTCCTGATCCACATTTATGAGTATCTTTTTGAGGTGATGGAAGCATTGTAGACTTGGTTTATATTATATATAATATATACACACACACACACACACACCGTAATGGCCACTAAATGCCACACTTACACATCATAAAACGAAAAACTCAAGTTTCTTTCTATGTGTGCCCTCATATTGTATTCACTTCTGCATGTTTTACAGGCTTTGCAATTTTTACAAATTAAAGGTTTGGACAATCCTGTGCTGAGTAATTCTAAAATTCCAGCACCATTTTTCCAACAGCATATTCTCACTTAGTGCCCTCATGATACATTTAGTTATGGCACACTTACTTTTTAGATACAATACTCTTGTACAACTCATAGACTATAGAGTACAGAAACAACTTTTACACACATTGGGAAATCAAAAACTTAATGTTATTCACTTATGGTGACAGTGACTTTATTGTGTTTATAATCATGGAAGCAAACCTGCAGTATCTCCAAATCCACCTAAACATTCACGCTCATTTGTACATTTCTTTTCTTTTTTTTTTCTTTTTTGGGTCACACCTGGAAATTCTGAGGGGTTACTCCTGGCTCTGCACTCAGGAATTACTCCTGGCGGTGCTCGGGTGACCATATGGGATGCTGGGATAGAACCTGGGCCAGCATGGGCTGCCTGCAAGCAAGGCAAACACCCTACCCGCTGGACTATCGCTCCGGCCCCCTGTACATTAATTTTCTCAATAATGATGTAAAGAATATTTTTGCTAAAGGTAGAAAGACTGCAGAACCCAGGTTTAAAGGAACAGAAAATAAGGAATGTTTTCTCCAAAGTCTGCTTTTAATATGAGACCAAAGTCAATAAGATTTTATCCAGATAGAAGAAGAAGAAGAAGAAAAGAAGGAAGAGGAGAAGGGAGAGAAGGAAGAGGAGGAAGAGAACTGAAGAGTAAGAGAAAAAAATTCTTATGGGTATAGGAATGAGCAATGAGGAACTGGTATAGGTATTTTTTTTTTCATTAAAAACTCTTCTAGTAAACAAATGTCCTTTATTCTAAAATATGCTTTTATGACCACTGACATTTAGAGATGTAATTGCCCCCTCCCTTTTACTAAAACTGCTACTCAGTTGATTGCTAACTTAAAAAAAAACAAGATCTGATCAATGCAATAAAAATATTAAGATCTGCAGACACTTCTCTGAGGAAGACCAAGAGATGGCCAACAGGCATGTGAAAAATGCTCATCATCAGTTATTATTAAGGAAATCCAAATCAAGACAACAATTGAAATGTCAGTTTACACCAATGGCAATGGCACATATAAAAAACACTTGGAAGCAATCTGTGTTGGCAGGGATGTGGTGAAAAGGAACCCTCATCCACTGCTGGTAGGAATGTTTTGTCCACTCCCTTTGGAAAGCAGTATGGAGAGTTATCAGTAAATTTAAATTGAGCTGCAATATTACTTAACAATTCTGTTTTTAGGTATCTACCCCCAGAAAACGCTTCATTCAAAACAATGTATCCACTGTCCACTGTCCACTGTCTTCCCGTTCATCTTCGATTTGCTCGACGGGCACCAGTAACATCTCCATATGACCTGTCTCATGCAAGTACAGCCCAAGGGCACCTGCTTGCTTCAGGAACATAAAGAGCCTCAAACCATGGGGGGCCCGGCCCAACACCCATGACCTCAATATGCTTCCTCGGCCATTAGGTCATGGGAATGAGGTCTATAATTGTTACTGGTATCTGGCATATCAAATGCAACACGGGTAGCCTGCCAGGCTCTGCCGTGTGGGTAGCATACTCTTGTAGTCATCTCAAAATCCAGCATTTTTTGATGAACGGCACGACCACTTGCGGGGCTGTGATAGGCTGACTGAGCTGGTCTTGCTAGTTCTGATGGGAGGGGGAGTCGGATGTGGAAAATGGAGGTCCTCATGGAGTGGGGCCCAGAGCCTCACAACAAGCCAGACGACCCCCCCCACACTCCATGAGGACCTCCATTTTCCATATCCAGACTTCCCCCTCTCAGAACTCCACCCAGCAGACCAGCCTATCACAGCCAGGCTCATCGAGATCCACCCTGCGCAGTCTTTTAATCCGGCCAGGTATGCTGATCTAGAGACAGACATGGGGCAGAGCTGCTACTAGCCTCACGCGCCCAGCCAGAGGGCCCGGGAGGGATGGCAGGTTCAGCCCCTGGCCCGCCACCCCAGCAGAGCCCCTCACAAAAGCCAGATGACTCCCCCACCCAGAGGACCCTCCATTTTCCATATCCAGACTTCCCCTCGTCAGAACTCCACCGAGCAGACCAACTTATCACAGCCCGGCTCACCAAGATCCACCCTGCTGCAGTCTTTTTTAATCCGGCCCAGGTATGCTGATCCAGAGACAGACATGGGGCAGAGCTGCTACTGGCTCTCACTGTGCCCAACCGCTCATGAGGTGCCCGGGAGGGATGGCAGGTTCTAGCCCTGGCCCGCCACCCCAGCAGAGCCTCACAATAAGCCAGATGAACCCCCCACTCCATAAAACAATGTATGCACAACATTTTTCACTGCAGCACTAATTACAGTGCTAAGAGATAGAATCAATCTACATGCCCAATGATAGATTAGTGGATCATGACGATGTGTTATATATACACAATGGAATACTACACAGCTGCAAAGAATGATATAACTTTGGAATTCATGGAAACAAGGATGGGACTGGAAGATAGTATGTTAAATGATGTAAGTCAGAAGAAAAAGGATAAGCACAGGATAATATAATTTGCATATGGTAGTTAGAATAGTTGGATTAAAATGTAATGGTTTAAAGGGAGAATGCATAGATCACTCTTAGCCCCAGTGTATAGGGCAGAGAAGGAAAGAAATGGAGTGGAGAGGAATGGGAGAAGAGACAGAGGAGAAGCAATGGAGGGCAGGGGTCATTAAGAAACAATAGAGCTAAATATCCAAGCTACAGAGTCAGCAACACTGAAATCATGAGACCCAAACTTTAACAACTATATTAACAGTGCCTATCAGTTGGGTAAAGAATTTTCTTTTTATATCCTGGGATCTTGTGACCATTCCAGGGCTGGTCTATGCAAGACATGATGTTTGAAAGGGGGAGTTACTCTCTTCTACTCCAGGGTGTCCTTCCCTAAAGCCAAACAGAGTCCACTGTTAGCCCAGCCAGTTCACGAAAGAGGTCTTGGTCATCATCCCAGGCTGCCATAAAATCCAGTCATTTATTACACTTAAAGTAAAATTAGAGAGATGGTAAATAATTCACTTGATGTGAGTTATTTTACCAGGAAAATCTTTTGTAAACGGGGGAAGGATGACTGGAATTATTTAAAGTTTCATTTGTCTGATTGGAAAATTCAAAATAAAGACTCTCTCTCAAAAAAAAAAAACCACTTCTCTCCTAATCTTTTTGTATGTCTGGACCCAATAGACATACACGTTACCTTCTCGATGTGCTTGAGAAAGTAATGCATTCCTGAAATACTACTGCACTGTTAGTTCCTTAGTGTAATTACTCATTAATTTGAATCTATTAAATGAAAGGATAATTTCCAATTGATAACCTCAAGAGTAATTCTTTTTACTCTCCGGTAATTTCTATCTTTAGGAAACAATCTCACATCAGGACATAGCACACTCACTAAATTCATTATATTCTGACCAATAAGAGCCTTTTACATAATAGGTATTAGGTCAGGTGGGAGCTTTTCCTTGGTGGATTGTCTATTTTGCCTGTGCTGTGCACACAGTCTTGTATGAAGGTTCATGTAATCACTATTTGGAGGAACCACACTTAAGAATTCATAGGGTGCTAAAGTACATTGTCACTCCTAGAACCTTTGTGCCTCTCCCTTTCAGAAATTCTGGGAACAGTGTGCTAATAATCATCGAAAGTGATAAAACCAGCCTAGAACTGAGAATTGAATATAAGCAAAAAGATATACAGGATAACCTCTAAATGTCTATATTGCAGTGCACAATGTGCAAGAGAGAGAGAGAGAGAGAGAGAGAGAGAGAAAGAAGAGATAAAGAACTTGCCATAGAGGCAGGCTAGGGGAGGAGGGAGGAATTGGGGTTATTGGTGGTGGGAAATAGGCACTGCTGGGGGGATGAGTGCTGGAACACTGTATGACCAAAACCTGAACATGAACATCTTTTGTAATTGTATATCTCACATGGTGGTATAATAAAATATTTTTAAATAAATAAATAAAGTAAAACTCTAAGTAAAATGCAAGGTCGAAAGAAAACACTAATATTGTTCCAACTCAGTGGTACTCTGCATTGATATCTTCAGCCTATGGACTACTTCATACTCAAAGAACCAGATCAGGGGGCCAGGAATATAGCTTAGGTTATAGAGAACATGTCTGGATTATGCACAACCTTGATTTCAATCCTCAGTACAACTGAGTATGGTCCTGTTGATTGTGAACCCCACGAAGTTCAAGAACCTTTATCCAGACTGAATCAAGAGTGGAAGTGGCTCAAATTGCTTGGAGTGGCCCCTATGAAAAACTGAAATTAATTTTCTAAAAAGAATCAAATCAGAAGTAGCCCTTCTTATCAAAACATTTTCTGTTCATTTAAACACAAAATATTTAGGGTTCAAAGGTGTTTATTTTATGTAAGCTATTCTTGGAATCACATAAGATTAGCATGTATCCAAAATGGACAACATAGGGCTGGCATAATAGCACAGTGGATGGGTTGCTTGCCTTGCACACAACTAACTCTGGCTCAATCTCTGACATCCTATATGGTCCCCTTTCTCTGACAGAACACAGAGCCAAGAATAAGCCTCAACATGCTGTGTGTGACCCTCAAAAAAACAAATAAATCAAATGGACATCATATAAAAGATCTTATTTTTTTGTATCTCATGATCAGTGCATTAACTTAAAGCAGATATTTTAAATAAATAGGCTAATTCACTGGATTTTGATTCATAGAAGTTTCATCCTACTTACAATTGAAGAAAAGAGGGCTCAGGAATAATCTGCATGACAAATGACATAGATGACCAAGTGGTATTCTTTGATATTAGAAAGTAACTGTACTTGAAAATAACTTTATAATTGAATAAGGATACATTAGGAAAATATGATTCAGAACCAATATTATAGTAATTAGATAAAGGAAGCATAAATGAAATAACTGCAGGAAGAATATTTCCATTGAGATTATAAATGAGATTCTGGTGGAGCAGAAAGGCCTTTAATTGTAATTTAGTGTGCACTATAGAATTATCAGCTCAGTGTGTTACTTCATCATATAAAAGAATATCTGATAATTTTCCCTAATAAGCACATGACAGCTCTTCATATTCCTTCATTACAGCTGATTAAGTGTAAAAACAGTAGATATTCCTTTGTTGGAAAAGGAATTTGAGTCTTTCTTAAAAGACCGCACAAAGCAGTAGCAATGCCATAGCACGTGATCCCAAAAGGCTATTATTTAGGAAGTCTGTGGAATTTTAAGTGGCACTTTAGAGAACTCTTCACTCTAGCTTCTTTAGTCCTCCACTTTGTATTCTCCTCCATTTTACCCTTAAAAGCTTTTTCTGTAGGGCCACATCCTCTTGTATTTCAGGCCTTGGCTTGTGATCTACATCAAATAAAAGAAAGCCAAAAGGAGGAGGGAATTTCTGCCACTGGGAAAAGTCCTCTTGGCATTTCAGGATGACTGTAAAAATGTAGGGATTCAGATGTGAGTCCCAGGTCAGATATCTGGGGATATAAATGAGCTGTCATTTTCTCTCTGTTCTCCAACTTCTTCATTAATCTCTTGCCCTGTTTAAGTTTAGAATATGCTGGAAGCTACCACCAGCATGTGTGGGGGCAGTACTGATAACGAAGGGACTAGTATGACAATTGTAGTTATAAATGATCACTCTGGGCAACAACTGAGTGTTGAAAGTCGGTAAAGTGATATACATTTTAAACCTTAAGTATCTATACTGCAACCCATAGTGCCAAAAAAGAGTGGGAAGGGCAGGGCATGGGAGGGAAACTGAGAACATTGGTGGTGGGAAATACACACTGGTGAAGGGACAGGTGTTAGAACATATATGACTGAAATCCGATCATGAACAATTTTGTAACTGTTTCTCACTGTGCTTCAATTTAAAAAATAAATTCAAAAATAAGTCTAGAACATAAGGCCTCCATGTAGTCATAGCCATAATGTCTCTAATTTGAGGCCATATATAACCTCCCCTTCTCCTTTCAGTTAGCTCTGCTCTGCCTTACCTCCTTCAGTCTCAAAGTTCATATGATTATATACCCCTGGTAAGAAAGAAGGTGGATTGTTAATACCAAGGTCGAGTGGAAGATGTGGACTTTGGTAATGACTGCTCTGACCTCTGCTGATGGTTTCTGTATGCAGTTTGGAAAAGAGTATCAGTTTGGGGAAGAACCAAAACATGTCAGCATTTCTGGCTGAGGACCGAGACTGGTAGCATTCCAACCCATGGTATTCTCCTCTTTTCCGCCTTTAAATACACTTCTTAGGTTATATTTGGGTCAGGATACAATGACATAGAAAACAATAATGAGTAAATGGATTAGGCACCAGAAAGTTGAATCCAGGAATCAGGCCAGAAAAGACTAAATCATTCATTTCTTGTCAAGAATTTAACAAAACAAAGAACTACTTAAAAGGCTTACTTTTCAGTTGTAGTTTAGCCTTGAGTGAAATGGAAATATGCAACTGCTTAACAAAAAAAAAAAAAAAAAAAAAAAGGTTTTCTTCTCAAAGAGAGGTTCTACAAAGTACAAGTAGGGAAAGCTTCTCTGTAAATCACTTATTCATATCACATATGGTGCTGAGGCCCAGCCAACGACTTACAGTCTGACCTTGGGATAAGGTGTTTGAAACTGGCTAATGAGGCATGCCCTAAGCACAGAGGGAAAAAAACAAAGAGAGCAGCCCCAAGGAACTGAAATTAATATCCACAGCAATTTCACATGATAGACTAAGTCACTCTCACTGGTTTATTTAGACTCTAATGTTACTAGTCTCAGTCTCCTTAGATACTCATATGGTTGGACCTCAATACATATGTCGGAATGAACAAATCAATGCTAGGGTGCCCAAACCTATTTCCTAAATTTTGTCAACTTTTGACCCTTAATAAAAAATTTCAGAAATCTCTGAATGCTGTAAGGTCAAATAGAGCAAATGCTCAGTTCAGGGTCCTTTTCTGGTCACTAGCCACTTTCTGAATAAATATGCTCTTTCTAAGTAATGTTTCTAAGGAGAGCATTTAGTCAATGTTGATATTAATTAATCTTACAGAAGGCAGGGTTTTGCTTAGAAATTATTTGATAAATCAATCAGCTGATATGCAAACTTTACATTTATTTGTGTATAATAAGTTATTATCCTTGGGGGTCATAGCTGTGTTCTAAAAAGAGCTGACAAAAGGGATTGTCATCTTACAGGGAATTAAGTTGTCATAATATGCATGTTAAACACTGAAACAAGGATCATCACCTTAGGTGATGTGAAAATCACTTAATCCCTTGGAGGGTCACAATGTTACCATGAGGGGAGTGGTAGGTATCCACAGACTCTGGAATACAATGGGTAAGAGATCTCTATACTACCAGCTGTTTATTTAACAATTAGAGAGAGAGTGTTGTTGCCAGTCTTGCTCCAGAAAGGATTTAAGCTGGTATTTGATATAATGATTACCTTAGCAGCTTGCAGACTTCATTGCTGTTCCTTTCAGGAAGATCTCCAACACCTGGCTCAGCACTGGCTGGTTCACAATGACAATTGCACTAGAGCTCTGTGACAGGATCAACGTTTACGGCATGGTGCCTCCAGACTTCTGCAGGTAGGATTTATTCTGCAAATGTAATTCATCACCAGCATTGCGTAGGGCTTATAAATATCTTATTCCAAATATCAAACAAAAAAACATGTCTAACTGTCTTCTTGAAGCAATTAATTAACATGTTTCAAGCTCTAGGTCTAGAAGCAACAAACAGCATTTAATTATGTGATATAAAATATTGAAAGTTTTTGTTTGTACTGCTGGAGAATTAATCCATCTTGTGGGCTTCATTTATCCCCTGAATATTTATCAACCAAACATAATGTAATAATTGGCATAATGTTAATGATGAACTAGCATTAAGAATATTGGTTTTATTCTCATTTGAAAGGAATGTGGTGATTTTTAATGAATTAAAGAGGGAGATTTTTTTGACAGTTAAGAATGTTTTATAAAATTAAAATATTTCTCTGAGTTTCCTTCCCTTGCCTCACCAGTAGCCTCAGTCTGTGCTTTTAAAGCCAAAGGTATAGGCATAATTATTTTGACATATCAATTTAAATAGTATGTACACATATTTCAGTTGCTACCTAAAGTTACCCCCTGACCTCTGCCTAAGTATTTTGGCATGCACTAACAAGTGGACTGAGAAGTAGTCAGGACCTGATTTGCATACGTTCAATTTTAAAAGTCACATGTGATTTAAAGTACAGGTACCAAATAAACTCAGGAAATGCCCTAGTTTTGAGGGCTGTCTGAGGGGCTACCTATAGCCTTAATCTGATCTTCAAACAGTAAAATTTGGAAGGTGTTATTTTAAACTTTCTCATTAAAATGTGTGCTTGCTTGTATCTTCACATGCTTTAAATCTAGCATCATCTCTAAAGACATAACCTATAGACAAAATCAACAGTTTAGAGGTTTGAAACAAAGATAACAGAGTCCTTGATCATGCAGTTATCATTTTGACACTTTTCCTCCCACACTCTTTAACTCAAAGACCCAACACTGTAGCAGCAATAGTTTGTATGTAAGAGTTAGGTCACACAGAGAGAAAGAGAGGAAATGGGGGTACCTGCTATAGAGGCAGCCTGGGGGTGGGTGGGAAGGGGTGTGGGTACAGTAGTGGTGGAAATGGGGCACTGGTGGAGGGATGGGTGCTGGAATACTGTATTACCAAGAACCAATTATGAACACCTTTGAAATTGTATGTCTCATGGTGGTATAATAAAAAAAATTTGTAAGTAAGTATAATTGTAAAAATAAATAAATAGATAAATAACTAGATAAAGAAAAAATAAGTAAATAAATAAAAAATAAGTAAATAAATAGAGAAATAAATAAATAAATAAATGCTATGTCCCAGAAAAAAAAACTTTGGCACATCTACACAATGGAATATTGCACAGCTATTAGGAAAAACGAAGTTGTGAAATTTGCCAAAAAAATGGATGGACATGGAGAGGATCATGTTGAGTGGAAAAAGACAGAGATATAATGGCAGATTAAACTCACCACGATATCACAAGATTAAGATAAACTCTAAATTCTTCGGCTACCAATGTGTAAAATAAAAAAGAAATATAACTAGGGAACCACCAAGAATCAATTATGAACACCTTTGTAATTGTATGTTTCACGGTGGTATAAAATTTAAAAAAAGACAGATATAGAATGACTGCATTTATTTGCATTGTGTCATATATATATATATATACATATATATATATATATATATATATATATATATATGATAGCAATATCCAAGATCAGGTAAAACATGGACCAGGAGGTCTTGTCAATATGTGGAATCAACCACAAATGTGTGGGAGTCAGAAGTTAGGTAAGACAGAGAAGAGAACAGTGTGCTAATAATTGGTGAAAATGATAGCAACCTAGAACTGAGCATTGAATATAGGCAAAGGGATACACAAGATAACCTTTAAATATGCACTGCAATCTACAATGTATAAGAGAAGGAAGAGAGATTGAGAAAGAGATAGAGAAAAAGATAACTGTCATAGAGGCAGGCTAGGGAGGAGGGAGGGAATTGGGGACATTGGTGGTGAGAAATGGGCACTGGTGGAGGGATGGGTGCTGGAACACTGTATAACTGAAACCCAAACATGAACATCTTTGTAATTGTATATCTCATGGTGGTATAATAAAATATTTTTAAAATAATTCAAAATTATTTTTTAAAAGTTAGGTCACAAAGCAGAAGGAAAGGTGTAGACAAGGTCTTTGATATCTTCCAGGATTCACTCATCCCAGGCACAACATAATATAGTAAGGAAAAACATAGAGTCAAGAATCAGACTGTTTTGTTTCAAAGCCCAGCCGCACCACTAGCCAGTTTAGTGGGACCTTGAATAAGTTGATCAATCCCTTTATATCGGCCTCCTCATAATTAGATATGTATATTATATCAGAATCTGCTTTATAGGGTTGTAGGTGGACTAAATAGGTTAATACAAGTAAAGTGCTTGGAACAATGCCTAGTTTATGGCACTAGTTAGTTTGCATCCCCCACCCAGTCCATCATCACTTAATTCACTAGACTTGTCTCTCTGTTTAACAAGCTATGTGCAAAAATTAGATAGGATGATATAGAAAAGCAAGCTGCCTCCTTAAAGCAACTGACTAACAAAAGTAATGGAAGAAACCCTTGGATATGCAAAAAGCCATCAAAGTTGATGGTTATATGGCAGGTACAATTATGTAATATTTCCATTAGGATGCCAGAGGAAAAAAAGAACATGAATAAATTGAAATGTTAATGACTTTGAGTGTTCAAGGAAAGATTCCATTTATTATGGAAAACAAATGAAAGGCAAGTTAACCTGTCATTTCTCTTATTCAGAGTTACTTCATTATGACTTCATGTGGGTAGGATGGAAGCAATTTATGAAGTGACACTAATAAGGAAGTCAAGATACTGTCAATGAGCCATATGTTGATAGTGGCCTGGGTGTTTGTTGCTCAGCCACTGTCTGAAAGCTCTCATAATTTTTTATCAGATGCCTCAACAAGAACTCTTCCAAGGAACCCAGCCAGTCCTGTGGCATAATAAAATATTTAAAAAAAAAGAGAAAAGTTCTGAGTGTCGTCTGGTGCTGTAGCTGAGTGCTAGAGAGAATCCTGCTCTCAGCTCTAAGATCTGTTAGGACCCATACAATGGAAAAGACTAAGAATAAACAAAGTCTCAAGTTCCTTAGTCCACATTTTCTGGACAAGAATTGAATCATCAAATACTCAGTTCTTCCCTGGGTGACTCTGAGACTTGCTTTCTTCAACTAAAAAATTAAGGATAAGGAAATAATGAGAAGAATAACTAGTGATAGTGAGGATTAAATGAGATCATAAAGTGTCTAATGCAGTTCATAGAACAGTGTTTTATCAGTGTCATCAATATTGTTTACACATTATTATTTTATTATAAGACACATAAAATAATTGTTAAGAATATTTTCTAAGTACTTACGAAGTTACCCAAGAGTTATGCCATGAATTTTGTGAGTTTGAGAGAGTAATATATAGCTCCCAACCTCTTAAAAGCTTATGCTAGGCCTTAAAACACACACACACACACACACACACACACACACACACACGCATGCATGCACGCAAGCACACACACACATACATACACAAAAATGAATGGTTGATCAATACCTAATCAAGCTGTACTAAGATGAGGAAAACAACTATTTGAAAACAGGATCATGTTCTGAGTTAAAATCCTGGCTTTAATCCCAAGGTATGTCCCACCAGGGTCAGGGGAAAGGGGGAAAGGATGGGATTTAAAGGATTGGAAAAGTGGAAGTGGCTTGAATCTTTGTCATTTGTTATAAAAATTTGGGTATTGGTCCTTAAATAAATTTATTTGTGTCTTTATGATTGATTGACAACAGACTTCCGAGATAAAACTGCTGCTGTTGGCAGCCCCCAGCAAGAGACCACTCTCCTTCCTGTCTCCTAGCAGGCGTCTCACCTCACGGGCAGTGTGGGACAATGATCTATTGGACAAGTAGACCCACCAGAAAAGAATTAGTCAAGGGCCTGACAGTAGCAACCGGAAGCAGCCTGCCCTAGTCTAACCAATCCTGTGCCTTTATTTTGAGAAACTAAGCTGGGCCTTGGACGACGTGGGTTGTCCCCGGTCCCCGGCACCCAGGGTCCCGCTCTCTAGAAGGACCGACCCAGCAGGCTTCCGAGCAACACAAAGAGAACAACAAGAACTGGGGCAGACATAGTAACTGCAAGTGGTGGCCTAGGCAGAAGTGTTGGGCCAGAGGGAGTAAGATGTTGGGCTTCTGCGACTCTCCGACACTCAGAAAACAGTGTTTTAAGGCCGGGAGCTGACCCACACCCCAGAAGAAACCCCCGCCACACCTAGAGGAAAAGTCAGACAAGCTGGGACGTGGGCTCCCCGCCTCCACCCCCAAAAAAAAAAAGAGGACGCGGCTGCCCCCCGGAGAGCCCAACCGGCGTAAGAGAAACAGAGAGTGGGAAAGCAAACAAAAAGCGAAACAAACCCCACAGCTTATCCCCCTCCTTTGGCTGCCCACCCCAGACCCACACACACTAAACTTGTCCCACTAACGCAGGCAGGCAGACAACCTCTGCTAAGGGGCAGTAAGGCCAAGTGGGAGAAGGAGATTCAACAGGTACAAAGAACGCCCGTCTCATTCCACAGAAAGAACAAGGGTGTGGAGAGTATAAAACCACTCCTTCTGCCTCTCAAAAGCTGGACCCTTGATATTTTTGTCACCACTGAGTCTAGTGACCTTAAGAAATTATCCCAGAGTTTTAGATTACAACTATAAAATGGTGAGAACAATAAGACGATATGGAGGTTAATAATTCCATAAGATAACAGATGAGAAAAGTCAGGCCCTGGCCTCAGTTGAATAAGCCCCAGCAAGGAAAGAAGACTAACCATAGATTGCCAGAGCCATTTAAAGAGAACCCAGAGAAAGTTAATGAAGGAACCCTAAGAGCAGAACCAGGCAGGGAGACCAAAGCCACCATGAACGATCCCTTCACCATGTTGGAAACTAGTTCCAGAGGGTCTTTAGCTTTAAGGGGACAACCCATGAGTCTGCTTCCTCAAAGTGCTGAGTGCCCCACAGAAATGAAATGAAGATGGTTTTTAGCAAGGAAAGAGTCAACTATTGGGTTTGAACATATCAACCGTTTTGGACATTAAGATATATCCAGTAACCTCGATAGAGTTATTTTATTAAGTTAATCACAGACTTCACCCATTCAAATAATTTGTGTTGGGCATCATCCTTCATTGATAAATAAGTCTTTGCCTTCAGTCGTTTAAATATCATTTGAACACAGCACACTCATAGGGACAAAGGCTGCACAAGTGTTGCCGAAGAGAACATTCCATTTATTGGTAGCTCCCGGATCCACTAAGCTTTATTGCAATATTTTTCCTCTTGTCTTACACTGAATTCAGAAGAGAGCTTGAATCTCCTGACCCTAACAGGTAGAATGGAACAAGGAGCTGAGACTGAAAATTTTATACCCTCCCACCCACTTCACCAAGGACAGAACCATTGCTATGGTTTCACATGTGAGCTCTTAAATAAATAGAATTTCATTTCAACTAAAACTTCTTGGCAAATAGCTATTACAGTTTCTGGTCTTAGGCATCATCACGGTGCTTTCCAAACTAAATCAGCACTTTCAAGAGAATCTAATCATCACCTTTTATTGCCAAGGGAACTAAGGTAGAGAGAGATGAAGCACTGAAATTTCTACTACAGTCTATCATCTCGGTCATCAGTGACCCAAAGAGAATGTCAGTGGCTCTGTGCATGGTGTGAGAAAAGGGGTGGATAAAAAGAGGAGCTGAGGACTAAATTATACCCTAGAGGAGCAAACAGCTAAAATTTCCATGAGTACCTGATTTTCAAGATAGTGGGGAATCCTTTCTTCCAGACAGGCCTGAAACTAGCATTTTCCAACCAGGGCTCCTATACTCCTGCCAATCTCATTGCACCCCAAGGAACTTAATTATTCCTGGGTTCATTCATTGGTGAGGAAATTTCTAGTAGACCCTAAATTGTTAAGTACATGAACTCTAGAGGAAGAATGATAGCCCCGCATTTTGTATTTAAACCACAATTTTAAGTGCAGGGTATATAAATAGCTTTGGTGGCAGATGAGAGACATACCTTTGTCAAAGCCTAGCAAAATCTAATTCTCATGATCAGCGTGCAACCTTGCAGTCTAGTACTACGGTAACTCCTGACCTTCCTTTCCATCTCTGCTTTTACTCCTTCCCTCCAAGCACTACTGTGTAGAGAGATAAAACAAAAGTCTTATTTTTAAACTTAGTAGAACCCTGAGCTTTTGGAACTGAGCTCACATTCCCTCGCTTAACACATAAGCCCCTCAGTAAGAATCTGCTTCAGCAAACTGCTATAATCCCTTTTCTCCCTCACAAAGATGTGTTTTTAGTTATACATAAAATCTTGGGGAAGGGAGACAGGGGAGATAGCTCAAAAGTCATGCATGCTTTGCATGTGGAAGCCCCAACTCAATTCCTGGCACTAAATGGCTCTCTAAGCACTGCCAGGAGCAATGTTGTACACTTAAATGGGAAGAACATTTCTGAATCTTCCCCACACAAAAAATTAAAACTTAGAAATGAAGTTCATCCTGAAGTCATCTATCCCTTTGTCCTGTTTAAAATGTTCATTTTCTTTCTTAATCTGGCTGGGTATCACTGACTTCCTAAAAATGTTCATGACTGGTGATTTATTTTCTATCACTATCACTATCACTATCTTCCCGTTCATCATCAGTTTGCTGGAGAGGGCTCCAGTAACATCTTGATGTGTCCTGCCTCATACCAGTAGAGCCCAAGGGCATCTGCGCTCTCCAGGAACATAAAGAGCCTCAAACCATTATATTAGGTCATGGGAATTATTTTCTATACATATCACATACTGGTCCCTGTATTGGCATAAATGCACATACCTCTTCACTGAAACTTTATAAGAGTGCCGTGAAGCAAACATTCTCATCATTCTATAGAGACATTGTAAAGACACAATAGTCAAGATCAAAAAGCAGATTACTGGCATAACTAAGATTTAAATCTAGGTCGATAGGACTCAAAGATCTTACCACCACACCACCACCACCTCACTTCCACTATTCCAAGCAGCAGGCTTCCTACCTCAAGCTTTCCTGATCTCCTGTCTAAGATAACCCCATGTCCCACCCCAAGCAACCCTGTGCTCTCTGCCACTAATACCCTGTCTCACCTCTCTGATTGACTCACCATTCATTTTCCTGCTGCCTCCTTGAAGAAGCCCTGTCCCATCTCCACTGGTCCCATTAATGCTGATCTTTATATACAGCACACAGCATGCATTCAGTGAGATTGACTCAATTCAGTATGATTGATTCAATGAATACATTCAAGAATCTAACATTTTGGGAATATTTGAGATGCATTCTAAGACTTTTTACCTTTTGCTAGGACAGAGTCCCCTAGCAGTGCTGGTGGTCATCAGGGTTACAGTTTCAGTGCTCTGGAAGCTACAGCACCTGAAGTCAAAGACAGGCGCTGTGAATTCCAGACATGTTCTCCAGTCCTTTGTGCTATCTCCCCAACCTGGTTCTAAATTTATCACGAGGCCAAATATGCCAAGTGAATGAAAGTGGCAAATTAGCAAATTTCCTCAGAAGACAAAAGTGGCCACCTGTTTTATTTTCAATCAGACCCAATATTGGTCCCCCAAAGCGAGTCACTGGGAACAGTCTCCATCTGCCTCCATCCCTAGACTGCAGATCCATCAGTGTTGAAAGCTGGAGAAAATAAATGTCATGTTGTGCACCCAAACACTGTCAAAATTTATTATTATGTGGAGAGTAGGCCCTTAAATCACACCATATCCAAATAGGAAGCTGACTCCATTCTCTGTAGATGGACTATAAATTGTAGTGAAAAGATCTGTTATCATTGCTTTCCAAACTAAGTTATGGTGAACATTTTTAGTCTCATTTTCTATTGTAAATTATTTGCACTAATAATGAGCCAAGCATTTAAATGTTACCTAATAATCTTATTTCTGGTCATACTTAAGACATTACCAAGTTTACAACACTATATTACCCATCATTTCTTGAGTATTAATTAGCAGAGTAATGGCTCAGAGTGATCACTGTCATGGAACTAAATTAATAGCTCATCCATAATGTGAAGGACATCTCAAAGGTATCATGAATATCAGAGAGTTGGTTCTGCTCAAATTATTATCAAGTGAACATTAATAAAGCTACCAGCTTAACAGAGAATTTCTAATTGGCAGTAGTCCACCACATAGAACCAGATGCTTACAAAGAATGGGTATAGAATGATAATGTATCCATGGTAATGTTGTTCATATTTTATAAAGTATACTTAAACTACACTACTGATTTCTTCCTAAATATTTAAAAAAATTCTCTTTCCATAATTGGGACAATTCTTACTAGTCTGTGCACAATTTCATTATGTGTGGGCACCACATTGTTATTATGAAAGGTTCTGTGTGATAGCACCTGAGGAACTTGAGTTGTATGGGGTAAAGTGTGGGATGAATACTTTGGACAAATTGGACTTGTCTGTTGGAATCCTGTCTTGTCTGTTGGACAAGATGATCTTGACTCTTTGCCCCTTGAAGGATGGACAGTTGTAGCCTCAGTGTTGTGCTATTTTATCAGTTTTTTCTACCATATTCCAAATTACACAGCATTTTTTCTTTCCAACGAAGTTCCAAAGACTAGAAACCAAGGCGCCAGCAAATTTCAGAATAGTGTAACCATCAAAGAGCCAATAATTCAACTCAATTCCTCAAACATATCTACATATCAGGTACTATACCAGAAAAAGAAGTGAATAGTTTCTGAGAGCTCTAGTGAAAGACAAAGAGATAATTGTTTCCCTGGGACAATTACAACCTTATAAATACTACAGCTCCAAACCCAGTATACAGGGTTAACTTAGATGGTACCCAGAAAGAGAAGTATCCTCCATTGCTTAATAATATTATGGGGCTGTTTTTCAATTGCATAACTTCATTTCAGACATTACAAATATGAATATTACAAACTTCTGCTGCTGTAGTACTAGTGGGCCCAATTACAAATGAACAGAGACATCTGCATAACATCCTGGTCAACTGTACCTAAAGGCTACCAAGCATGGTTCTCTTGAATAGGTGATTGAGAGAATGTGACAAGATCAAAACTGCCCTTGGCCATGTGTTAACTGTCCCATGGAAAACATGGTTGAATAGGTAATTCCAGCTCATAGAGCTTTTCATTGGAATACGAATTTGGTGCAAATCTAGATCCTGATACTTGACTTTTCTTGTGCATGAGTTCCTCACTTATGAAGAAGGGTAAATATAGTACACTCTCATGGAGACTTTGTAAGGATTTAAAATGTTTAAATATATTAAATAGGCCTGAGCCTCTTTGGGCTCAGGAGAAAGAGAAAGAGAGAAAGAAAGAAAGAATGGGTATAGAATGATAATGTATCCATGGTACATTTGGTCCTCTTTGGGGCTCAGGGCTATTTAGTAAGTTGTATATATCCATAACTGTGATGAAGGTGGAGCACTGAAATCACTATCAGCGTGTTGAGTGCTGAGCTGATGCTCACTGTCAAATAGAAGCAGTTCTTCACTCTAGATGCAGGATGGAGCTGTAAAGGAGATCATGAATTTAAGGATAGTCTAGACTAGGCATTACCTTAGGTTATATCTAATGGGTCTCACACTAGGTGTCTCAAACCTGGTTGCAAATTGGAATATCCTAAAGTTGTTCATGATTAGATTTCAGTCATATAATGTTCCATGATCCACCCTTCACCAGTGTACTTTTCCCATCACCAATGTCCCCAGTTTTTTACCCCCTCTGACTCCTCCCACAGCCTAGCTCTATGGCAGACACTTTTTTTTTTTTTTCTTTCTTTCTTTCTTTCTTTCTTTCTTTCTTTCTTTCTTTCTTTCTTTTCTTTCTTTCTCTTTCTTTCTTTCTTTCTTTCTTTCTTTCTTTCTTTCTTTCTCTCTTTCTTTCTCTCTTTCAGTCTTTCTATCTCTCTCTCTCTATATATGTATATATATATATATTTCCTTTCCTTTTGGACATTATATTTTGAATTTAGGTACTGAAAGATTATCATGTTTGCCCCTTTACTTACTTTCAGCATTCAATTCTAGTCCAAAGTGATCATTTCTAATTACCTTTGGCATAGTGTTCCTGTCTCTATCCTGCTGCCCAATGCCTACCATCAACTGTGGCAAGTTCCAACGGTAGGTCAATTCTCTTGGACCTTGTTTCCACTTCCTTGGGTATTAGTCTATGTTTTACCATATCCCACAGATGAGCATAATCATTCTATGTCGGTCCCTCTCCTTCTGATTCATTTCACTCAGTATGATACTCTCCATGTCCATCCATTTATAAGCAAATTTCATTACTTCATTTTTCCTGGTGGCTGCATGGTTTTCCATTCTGTTCATGTACCATAATTTCTTCTACTAGTCTTCTGTTCTTGGGTGCTCAGTTAGTTTCCAGATTCTGGCTATTCTGAATAGTGCTACAATGAATATAGAAGTATATATACTTTGCTGAAGTGTGTTTTGGGGTGCCCAGGGTATATTCCTTAATTGGTACTGTTGGATCCTATGGAAACTCAATTTTTAGCTTTTTTTTTTTTTTTGCTTTTTGGGTCACACCGGCGATGCTCAGGGTTACTCCTGGCTCTGCACTCAGGAATTACTCCTGGCGGTGCTCGGGGACCATATGGGATGCCGGAGATTGAACCCAGGCCGGCACAGGCCGGCCGAGTGCAAGGCAAATGCCCTACCCACTGGGCTATCGCTCCGCCCCAATTTTTAGCTTTTTGAGGAATATTGTTTTCCAAACAAGGCCAGACCAGCAGCATGCCCACCAATAATGAAGGATAGTCCCCTTCTTCCCACATCCACCCAGCCCTACTTGGGCTCTTGTTCTTTTGATGTATACCAGTCTCTGTGGTTTGAGATATTTCATTGTTGTTTTGATTTGCATCTCTCTGATGTTTAGTGATGCAGAGCATTATTTCTGTGTCTTTTTGATCATGTATTTTGGCCAATTGTATTTTTTCTTTGAGGCAGTTTTTGTTCATTTCTTCTTCCCATTATTTGCATTTTTGTAAAGTTATATTATTGTCTTATGTATCTTGAATATTAATCCCCTATGACATAGGTTTTGAGTAGTTTTTCCCCATTCCATGGGCTGTCTTTTCATTAGCCTTATCTTACCTTACCATTACATAAAATGAGAAATTAAAACTAGAAATTAGAAGAAAAGTAACAATTCCCAAAGCTTAACTTCAGATTTTAGCTATGAACAGAAAAAAAATTAACACCTAACTGCTAAAAATTTCTCCCCAAGCAATAACCTTTCCTAATGTTAACTCTAAGCTTATACTAATATTGACCAACCATAGGCCTTATCCCATAAATTAGTCAAAATTCACAATCACTTCTATATAATTTATCTTTTAAGTTTGAGAGTAGCAAATTAAATTACCTAACCCCGACAATAACTCCAACCCTAACCCTAGACCTATTCCTAATCTAAATCCTAACCCCACTAAGCCAGAACTTACCTGATTCCCCAGATTACTAATTATACCAAATTCAACAATCACCCTAGACTTAACTTCCATATGTAAACAGCAAAAAAGAAAAAATCATTCAATTGAACACTTCACAAACCTAACCCTAACCCTAGCCTTACCTAATACCTAAGGCTAAACCTAACCTTACACTAACCCTGATATATCATAGGCCTTAGTCTCTAAATAAGGTAAACGCTCACATTTTCCCAGCACTTTTATTGCCTTTTTGGTTTGAAATTAGCAATATTAATCACCTAACCCTTTCCAAAACTTTTTCTCTAACCCTAGTTCTTATCTAAAAACTGACCCTAACTTATCATTAATTTAACATTACCGTTGTATCAAATTAGAAACTAGATCAATGATCACGGTTGTCCCAGTCTTATCTTCCTTTTTTAACTATAAATGTACTAAAATGAAAATCTAACCCCTTAGCAGTATAACCCAAGCCCTAAACCTAAAGTCTTTCCTAATACTACTTCTATACTTATACTGACATTGACTTATCCTAGGCCTTACTATATAAAAGAGGCAAAAATTCACAATCACATAACTAAACATAACTTCCCTTCATAAATTTGAAAATAGAAAAAATTAACCACTGAACCCCCACATGAACTCTAATCCTAACCCTAGCCCTCCATATTCTTATTCCTAACCCTAACCTACACAAAGCCTATCAATACCTGATGCCCAAAAGTTCCTATTAGACTAAATGGAACAATCACCCAAAACTTAACTTCCTTTTACAAACAGAAAATCTAGCAACCTATCTCATTTCTAACTCTAAAGCTAGGTCTAACCCTAACCCTTAGCTTAATGCTAACCCTAAATTTATAGTAAACCTGATGTGTTCTAGGTCTTGTTATTTCAATTAGGCAGAAATTCATAATCACCCAATACTTACATTGCCTTTTTTTTTTTAATTTTTTTATTTTTACAATTACAAAGATATACACTAAAAAGTTCATATTTGGGTTTTGGTCATACAGTGTAGCAGCACCCATCCCGCCACCAGTGCCCATCTCCCACCACCAACGCCCCCGTTCCCTCCCCTCCCCAGCCCCCTCCATGGCAGGTTCTTTATTTCTTTCCATTTCTCTATCTTTCTTTTCCTTCCTCTCCAGACTATGGATTACAGAACATACATTAAAGGGTTGTCATGTGTATCCTTTTGCCTCTATTTAATGCTCAGTTCTAGGTTGGCATTAGTACTCCTCTACAATTGTTAGCACACTGTTCCATTTTCTGTCTTACCTAGCCTCTGACTCCCACACGCTTGTGATAATTTCCACCTTTGACAGGACCCTCCTGATGTATGTTTCACTTGACCTTGGATATTGGTATCATAATATGTACCTATATATTTATGTTATGCAGATAAATGCAGTCATTCTGTAACTGTTCTCTCCTTCTGGCTAATTTCGCTCAACATAATCTTCTCCATGTCCATCCATTTGTAGGCAAAATTTTATAACTTCATTTTTCCTAACAGCTGCATAGTATTCCATTGTGTAGATGTACTAAAGCTTTTTATCCAGTCATCTATTTTCGGGCACTCGGTTGCTTCCAGATTCTGGCTATTGTGAATAATGCTGCTATGAACATAAAAGTAGGGATGGTGTTTCCGCTGCGTATTTTTGGCTTCCCAGAGTAGATTCCCAGGAGTGGTATGGCTGGGTCAAATGGGAGTTCAATTTCTAGTCTTTGGAGGAATGTCCATATTGTTTTCCAGAAAGGCTGTACCAGCCGGCATTCCCACCAACAATGGATGAGTGTCCCCCTTTCCCCACACCCACGCCAGCACTTGTTGTTCTTGTTCTTTTGAATATGTGCCAGTCTCTGTGGTGTAAAATGGTATCTCATTGTTGTTTTGATTTGCATCTCTCTGATGATTAGTGATGATGAGCATTTTTTCATATGTTTTTTGGCCATTCGAATTTCTTCCTTGCTGAAGTTTCTGTTCATTTCTTCTCCCCATTTTTTGATGGGTTCTAGGTCTTGTTATTTCACTTAGGCAGAAATTCATAATCACCCAATACTTACTTTGCCTTTTTAAGTTTTAAAATGAACCATGTAAACCTTCCATTAACTATAACCATAGTCCTAATCTTAAATCACATTTTAAGGACATTTTATATATTAATAAATACTAATATGATATATTAATATAAAAAAATATCTCTTTTGATTGCCTTATATTTCATGATTAGAACAAGGTCAGACATTCCTGGAAGAGATGCCACAGAGTGATTAACCTTGTCTCCCAACAAGAGGCGCAAACATCAAACTATTACTGGCATTGTTAACCATAATCACTTGGTGAAAAGGGTGTCTAGGCAGTCAATTCATTATAAAGTTGCTATTTCTCTCTTGTCATTAGTATCTTGGGAAGATACTTTGAACAAATAACCTATTTCTCCTTATTCTCTCCCTGTGAATGTTCCAATTTATTGGTATGTCTCGCCTGCTGCAATTTCTGCACTATTCTAATGATGACTTTCTACTCCCCTCATTCCTTCTAGATTTACTAATTAGAATTCTTCTGTAAGGAAATGCTCTTTCTTCCCCCTGTGTGCTTATCTATTCAGCTATTTATTGAAATCCTCATAGACTCATGGGTATTTATTTTGGCTCTATTGTATGGGTTTTACAATCCAGTTCTGCCATTACTTGTTTTCAGATTCAAACTTAAGGTGTGTGGTAAAATATCCAAGTCCAGAACCCTTTCCTCTCCAAACCAGTTAAACCAAAATCTATAAAGGTGCCACACAGAGTGTTTTTTTAAAGCTCCCTATGCGCACTATATCTTTTGTTCTTACATCTCCTCACTTGCTTCCTCTATGAAGAAAAAATATTTTTCGCATAATACTATAAGATTTGCTTCCATATTGGCCTATAAATGCTGAGGTCTGGCTGCAGACACTCAGGAACATGGCTTCATGGTTATCATACTCCCAGAAGACACAGCTTTGCCCTGAGTAAAGAACTGATGGCAGCTTGCAACCTCAGAGCTGTTCCTAATTTTTCTCCCTCTCTTCCTTCTCAAAATTCACAAAGCATTTCTCTGTCATTCCTCCATTTGGACAAAATACTTTTTTGTTTAAACTAAAGGTGAATCTTTAGTTTTAAGATACTCTTTAAAACTAAAGAGCATCTAAAGATGTCAGGGGTTACTCCTGGTTCTGCACTCAGGAATCACTTCTAGCAGTGTTCACAGGACCATATGTGATGCTGAGGATCAAAGTTGGGTTGGTAGCATGCAAGGCAAGAGCCTTTACCCACTGTACTGCTGCTTCATGCTTCTTTTTTTCTTTTTTTATTTTTTATTATACTACATTAAATATACAGTTGCAAAGATGTTCATGTTTGGGTTTCAGTCATATAATGTTCCAGCACCCATCCCTCCACCAGTGCCCACTTCCCACCACCAATGTCCCCTGATTCCCTCCCCTCTTCCACCAGTCTGCCTCTGGCAGGCACCTTTCCTTCTCTCTCTCTCTCTCTCTCTCTCTCTCTCTCTTTCTCTCTCTCTCTTCTCTCTTTTTTTCCTTCTCTTACACATCGTGGCTTGCAATACATGTATTTAGAGGTTGTCATGTGTATCCCTTTGCCTATGTTCAATGCTCAGTTCTAGGCTGGTATTATCATTTCTACTGATTATTAGCACACTGTTTCCTTCCATCTTACCTAACCTCTGACTCCCACATACTTGCAGTAGATTCCACCACTGGCAAGACGTCCAAGTTTAGGGCAGGGCAACTCGCGCGCTGACGCTTGGGCTTAACAGTCTTGGGACAGGGGTACACCATGGCTACACTCTAGGTGGTTCCAGGGATCAGACTCGGAGACTCAGCATGCCAAGCCTGTGCTCCAGTCCTTTAAACCACTGCCCTGTCTTTTGGACACCTTTGAAATCATAACAACCAAATATGTAAATTTAATTCTCCCTTTAGGCGATCAATAAGAAGCCAGAAACGTTTTCATTTAAAGAGATAGTCTTCCCAAATAAGGCAATTGATCCAATACCATCTTTAAGCTGGTTTCCACTACCCTCTGTCCCTTGGTGTCAAATCAATTTCATGATATTTTTAGAAACCTAATTGTTTCTTTAGTCAGATTGATGTCAATAACATGTCCAAAACTTAGACAAGTCTGATTTAAACCCTGATTTGTGCTATAATGAAAGCTTAACCCCTAGTATGCCATTGCAGTGTGAATTTGGCATGGTTCATAAAGAATATATTATGAATCTGAGATTTCTCTATTTATTTTTGTTTATTTATTTTTCTTAATTGTGGCCAGTTTCACTTGAGGTTTTCCTAACATGCATGCGTTTTCAGCATTGAAAATATCTATTGACTTCCTAAAAGACTTTCAACCTCTAGTGTAAGTAAATAAGTCAAATTTATATTAACGAGATGGGAAGAATCCATTGCTTCAATGGAAAATAAAAGATACCTTGAGAGAGTCAGGATTAAAAGAGATGCAAAGTGTTAATTAGCCCAGCATCCAACTCAGGATGAGGAATGTTTAAATGCTACATGACAAAAAAATAAATCTTGCTTCCTGGAAGAATTTTAACCTAAGAGGAGAGGCAGCTCAAAGGTTTATTGTTGTCAGAGCCACAAACTTGACACCCCTCTTGATAAAAGACTTCGATCTCTGACCCCAGCAAAGTTGCTACTCTAAAAGCCATTTGTGTATTGATTTTCTCTGAAGAAATGGCATAGGTGTCTAGCAGGATGAGCATCTTTTGGGAAACCAAGTTCCCATACTTAGACTAGGGTCTGAGTGACCAAAGTAGGAACCCTAGGGTATCTGGCATTGAAATATGTTTGCAGGAAGCTGGAGAAACTTAAAAATAGAAGAACAAAGAAGCAAATAAGACATGCTTAGTCTCTGCAAAAGTCAGAGTTGACTTTTTTCATAAGAAAAATCCCAGGTAAGAAAGTTTGTGTTGGGCCTATCTTGATTTAATCTCATCATTAAGACCAGAACTAAAAAGGTCAATAACAGGAACAAACACTCACCCCAATAAGTTTATCCTTTGCACACTACTTTAAGGAGATGACTGCCTTGTTTAAGACAACAGGAATATAAAGACAGAAAAATAAGGACTGCCAGGCTATACATGAAGGATTAGGATATGAAATATTTTTAACTAAAGCTATGATTTGAGTACATTATCTACATCAATAACAGAACAATGGCATCAGGCTTATTATTGTCCTTCTAAAGGAAAAAATAAGATTATCAACTTTCAAGGGCCAGAGTGATAGTACTGTGGGTAGGGTACTTGCTTGTCTTTCACACGACCAAACCAGGCTCAGTCCCCAGCACCGCCAGGAATAATTATTTAGTTCAGAGCTAGGAGTAAGTCCTGAACATTGCCAGGAGTGTCCCCAAAACAAAACAAACCAAAAAGGTAATCAACTCTCCATACAGGGCAGAGATATGATCTTTAGAGATTTTCTACTTATCTACTAACTCAACGAAAATATCTTTCAATACTACAAATACAAAAATTATTTCCTGACCATTGGTAAGGGACAAAACAAAAACCACCCTTGTAAACTGACAATAAGCAAGTGATCAACAGCAATTTCAGAGAAGAATTAAGGCTCTAAAGAAAGTGAATCTGAGTGGGAGGGACTGATGGGGATGGGCAGTAGGTAAGGTCTTCAGTGTAAAATAATAACACGTTAGAGTCAGTCCCCAATGTAGGTATGAACTTGGAGAATCAGACAGTAGGAAGGATGGAACGTAGTGAACAAGTTTGAGGGGTTAAATGAAGGCTTTGAAGAGGAACCATATCATATAACTCCCTATAAGCATCATTCTTAGTATAAGTAGAAGTCTAAAGATTTGGGCTTTGATGTGAAGGAGAATGTTTTCATTTTTTTGCTTTGTAAATATATCCATAGCTTTGTGTGTGTGTGTATATATATACATATTTATGTGTATATACACACAAATGTATATATATATAATATGGTCAAAATTGGAAATAGACCTTCAATTCAATTTGAAATTTGTATTCAATTTCAATTGTATTCAAATTCAATTTGTATTTCAAGTTGAAATACAACTTCAGTGATGCTCAGGGCTTATTCCTGACTCTGAGCTCAGACATTACTCCTGGAGATGCTTGGAAGACCATATGGGGAGCCAGGGATAGAACCTGGGTTGGCTGAGTGCAAGGCAAGCACCTTACCCACTGTATTATTTCTCCAGCCCCTGTAATAAATATTTTATAATAACAAAATCTAAGTATCCCAGGCACACTTTGTGTGATGATGGTGGCCACAGTGTTTATTTTACAACCTCAGAACTTCTCCACTTTTCTCATTGCTTTAACATCAGAAGAAGAGGCCTGAGAGAGGGCCTGAGAGAGATAACTCTCTTAACAGATTTGTTAAGAGGCCTGAGAGAGATAACTCAACAGGCTAAACCACATGTAGATCTATATTTTCAGGATAAATCCCTCAGTGTGATTCCAAGCACCACAGAGTTCCCTGAGCATGAAGGTAAGAATACGCCTGGAACACCCTTGTGTGTGTCACAAGAAATAGAAGCAAACAAAATCCATATTTTGAGATTCATTGAACTTGAAAATATGATTTGTGTCTTTCAGCTGGTCAAGAAAACTACTTAACTCAAAGGTTAAGTAGATCAAGAAAACTACTTAACTCAAAGGTTAAGTAGATCAAGAAAACTACTTAACTCAAAGGTTTGTTTTGGTTTATTTTGCTGTAATCGATTCTCTTGTTTTCCTGCTACAGGGATCCCAACCATCCTTCAGTCCCTTACCACTACTATGAACCTTATGGACCTGATGAATGTACAATGTACCTCTCCCATGAACGAGGACGGAAGGGCAGCCATCACCGCTTCATCACAGAGAAACGAGTCTTTAAGAATTGGGCACGGACATTCAATATTCACTTTTTTTCAACCAGACTGGAAACCAGAACCACTTGCTATAAATCATCCTGAAAATAAACCTATGTTCTGAGCGTGCCAGTCTAAAATCCCAAGTACCCACTGTATCAGAGCACCAGGGCCTTGTTGTTTCTGAGCTACCAGACACAAAAGAAGAGAAATAGAAGCAAGAAGTACCATGTACAGATATCTATGAAGCATGACTGCAAAATTATGCAGTTGGCTTTTAAGGGAAAGTTGCAAATTAATACTTCCTAAAGAGTGTTGTCACTTTAAAAGGGGGTTATTTTAAGAGACACACACTCATTCAGTGATGCTGCCATCGCTAAAACCTTTTGGACCTCTTTAAGTATTGCCTTCAAAACTGAAACATGAACAACTCAATATTGGTTGTATTCCTTTATAGAAATACTGTGTCAAAAAACAATTTTTTATCAACTTATATCCTAACCTGAGCTATAACCATTGTCATTTGTTGGACTCTGTATGTGTGATTTGTATAAAGCTGCCTAAAACTATGGACCTGATTTCTGAAGAGCACATCACCACTGACTTTCATAAAACAAATGCCCGCTATTTATTCAGTGACAGTTTTTTAGTGTACTCTAGGCCAGTATTTTTATAGATTATGGTTATGTGGCAATTTATCCTTCTGACTCTTTAATCCTGTCAGGTTGGTGAGTTACTGTGTACACAATGCCTATTGTTAGCATGCAGTTGGCATTTGGTTTGGAAATGTTGTGTTGCATTTTTTGAACCCCCAGGCTTCAAGAAAAGCTCTGAAATTTTCCAACATGCAGAAATGCTCTCAGTGAAAAAAAATTGAAAACCAAAAAATTTGTCATTAAAACAAAAGAAATACTAACCATAGAAACTGAAAGGTAGTTTTCTTTAGTCATGATTGATATAAATCATTTTATTTGAGCAGTGGTTTCCTGTTCTGCAGCACAGCTTGTTCCAGATGGCCTCTAAGTTTCATTCCAGATCTAAAATTCTGTGAGCCTTTCCTTGACCCATTTGAGAATTTTGCCATTAACAGTGCTCCCACTATAGGAGCAGTCTTTTAGAAGACCTTTGTATTTCTATACTACCTTTCTCTTTTTGAGATTAAACATAAACTTGTTTCCTTTTCACTAAACTGTACACCAACCCTCTGCCTTTCTGGTGTGTCTTTTGCAAGAGAGACGGACAGACAGACACACACACACACACACACACACACACGGGTTGGCAGAGAGATAAATAATCCACATTGTTTTCTACTTACAAAAGCAAGGAACTTATCTTCTGTGAGAAGAAACTACAGAATTTCCTATCATCCTATTATGCACTCATTTATCCTATTCTAATTCACTCTCTGCAAACTTTACACTGCCATTCCTCCATTTAGAGTAATAGGAAGAATTTACTCTAATCAGAATCAAGATCAGTTAGTTTGAAAGGTTTTCCTTTAAGCAAGTAATATTGTTCAAAACTAGTCTTTTAAAGAAACACACAAGTATTTTCTTTACACCTCGTTTAGGAGACATTCATTTCTTTAATGCAAAATTTTAAGGCACCAGCAAATACTATATATGGAAATTGACCTTGTTCATTTTTAATTACTTGCCTTGACTTGTGATGAAAAGTTTCTCACATTGCCATTTTCCTTTTCCTTAAACAGTACTAATATCCCATTCCTTTGCACTAATGAGTACTGTTAATTATAAGAAGTACTTTTGTTGAAATGCAAACAGTTCAGATATTTACATAGTTAGCGCAAAATTGGCATAATTAGGTTGTGGCTATAGCTATTAAACACCAATATGATTGAAATGTCTATTTTTAAAAAAAATATTACAGGATTTTATTCTAGTGCCATCTCTTCTTGTAGTGCAGACATTGAACACACTATACTTTGTGAACATATGATAAAGCATATTGGTTTTATATGATTGATTTATAATAAGGCCAACTTTCCAATCACCAGAAGAAATTATATTGCTCTCTTAATAAGTCTTGTTTTATGGAAACTAGGAAAGGCATACTTGGAACATGCATATATGTAGCCATATTACAAACCTATAATATCTCATATGCCTGTGTATATTTAGATTTTATAGCTTTGTTATTTTTTAAACTGACCACATGTGAGCACTTCCATTCTGATTAAGTTCTCCTTTTCAAACACCAGAAGAGTGGGAAAAATGAACCTGAAATTCCTGGCTTCATGGGAAACAAATGACATCTACAGTAGCTAGAATATGTGTGTATGTGAATTTATGTCTTTAAAAATGTGGTACAAATAAATAGAAGAAATTAGCACCACTTGGGTGTGGTTTTATTATATAGCATTCAAAGAAAATGCCTAGATTTCTGATAATCAAAGCTGATGGACTTGGCTGTGGACAATTGCCACTATCATTTCATGATGATCCTAACGTCATTCAACACCATTAAACATCAACTCTGATAGGGAAAAAAATGACTACAGAACCATGTTTACAGACCTCAGTAATTTCAATATCCAATGATGTTTGAAGCCCAAGTCAGACTCATTATGTTCTATACCTTTTTCTTCTCTTCCCAGCTGTGTCATCAGATTCTCCCCTAGCTTTTAAGATCACAGTAATACAAAGCCACAGCTGGCCGATCCATAGCGTCTGTTATTTCAATGTAAGAACATTTGGTAGAGGCCATTACAATAGATAGCCATTATGAGCAAAGATACAGGAATGCACAAACAAAATCAATCACTTCAAATGGCCCATAAAAAGAGGAATCTCACATTTAATATTCTACAGTAAATATTCACCCAAGAAAACGGACATTAAAAGAACATTAGGAGGTAAATATTCAGTGTGCTGCGTGGGGACTTCGCTGTGTGATTCCATTACAGTTAATGGGTGTTTGGTAACTAAATCCCTGTGCTTCACTGACCCTGGTATGTGCTCCTAAGGGCTAGACATAAAACCAAGTGATTCAGAAAGTTCCAAGGTCTTAAGATTTCAGAGTTAGAGCCCTTCCTCAAGAATAATGAAAGCAAAAAGGACTGTAACTACAAGGGAATTTGTGTGTGATCTCTTGGAATCCTTAGGTTGCTACCAGGTCTTTAAATCCGTTTTCACATAATGCTTTTAAGTATATGTGTGTGATCTAAGGTTCTTTCTTTGCTACCAGATCTTTGGATCAGCTTCCAAACAATACTTCTGAGAATATTTTTGTCATCTAAGTTTCTCTCGTTTACTGATATATTTAAATTCCACTAACATGGTAGTTTATGTTCTTATTTTGGAAATGGTATTCTCCTAAAACAATCAAAATGATTGATTTGGAAGCTAACTGCATGCTGGGTAATAAGTAGGAGGAAAAGGTTGAAATTCTGTTAGAATTAAGACAGTGTTATTTGAATGCATATATGCATTTAGAATATTTAACAAATATTTCCTTCCAGAAATATACTCCAGGTTCCATACAGATGATGGACTGGACTATTAAATAGAATACAGAAAAAATGATCTATGTGCTTATTCTCTGTTGTATTGGTAGGTGGTGTTAATATTCCCATATATTTCATACCTAACTTAATCTTTCATCCTCACAGCTTCAATTTTCTTCCAATTATCTCCTTTTATCCACAGTGTTTTCTTAAACCAGTAGACTTTTGGAAGATGTAAAGATCTTCCTTCCAAGTTTTTGAACCTAAGGACCTATCTGGGGAGCAGATTTCAGATAGGTCCTGCAATGGCCATATAGTAGGTGGGAGAATGAAATCTGCCTATGACACAAGGTACATCAGTATTACCCTGTTTTCCTAGGGCCATGAAAGGAGTTCCAGCACAGGGACATTCAGTGCTAAATTTGAATAGTCTTTGGCATACGGGGACAGTGGGTCACTCTATCATAAGGTTACCTCAAAAAAAGAACTGTAATATTTGGGCTTTGTAAGGGGAAAAAATTTCAGTGGTCTGTGTTCTAGTACATGTCAGAAGACAATTTGGAATGGAAGATGCAAGGAACTTATACCCAGCTTTGAAAATGAGGACTAACCCTTTTATCCTGGCTAACTCATCCCCACCTACTCAGGGTACCAAACCACCATAGAAATTAAAAAGAAAATTCCGCAATCCTGTTTGTGTCTCCTCAGTGCCCTAATAGTATATGCTACCTTGGATTGTCCCTTGTCTTTTTAAATGTGTGTGTCCTGTTAGTTTAATTAGATTGTAAGCTCTTTGAGAGCAGAACTGTTTCTCCTTTGTCTTTGTAGTCTTGTGTCTAGTACAGTGCCTTGCACACAATAGGTACTCAATAAATGTCTGTTGTTGATAAAGACCTCTTAATGTGGATCCATTGGGTTTGTATTTGTTGCAAATTTTTTCATTTAATAAGTACAGGAAATAGGATAAGTGATGAAACAGTTAAATTCCAAGTGTTGTTTCTTAAATTACTTCAGTCCTTATACCTATAACATTTTTTTATCAAAAAAGATGACCTATACATGTTTCTGAATACATTAGATTGCTAATGCCATCATAAACATATAAATGATGTGAAGTTCAGCTAACTTTTCATTCTTGCTGTTAGCAAGCTACTCTTAACACAAATTAAATTTAATACTGACAAATGTCCTCTACAGAAAGGCAGAAAGGCGACTTGGAGTCTGACTTCTGTAGATTGGTGAGGGGGGAAAAAAATGGGGGAGGCGAAAATAAGACAAGTTGAAATCTGTTTGGAACGTGACAGCTTCTTAAAGTTGTTGAGAATCCAACTGATGGTCGTTTGCTGTGAGTTCATAATAATCATGCTTATCTTAAAAATAAAATCAGACTAAAACACCCTTTTGTTTCCATGAAGCGAGTTTAAATCGAATTCACCAGCTCTGAGGAGAAAATATATCTTCCGGTGCAGTGTGCGGGCTTCTGCACCACCCCAGACAAGCACCTCTGAAGGGTCCAATTACCTTCTGGTCCCAAGAAGAGAACAAAATGGCATAAAATCAGTCCAGGTGAGTTTGCTCCTGAGTAGTGCCACAAGAGACAGGAGTCATTCGTGGACATGTGGGCACTGGAATTCCTTTCTATTATTACCTACTCTTCCACATATTTGTGTGATCTTGGTTTCACTTTTGAAAAAAAAGAAGAGGCCTAGAGAACATGACATTAAACAGAAATGAAGACTTATTTCTGAATGAATAGGATTACAGATTTTTTCACATTTTCCATTTGTTTTGCTAAAATTACACAAATGCTATTTGATACCATGTTAATATGATATAATGTCAATGTAATGTTAATATGATTTCAATAGAACTCCAACAGATGTAAAGGAAAATTTAGCCTATCTTTTGCTCACTCCATAAATCTGCTCAAGGTTAGTATCTTTAGTTATTTACTATGAGACTAGTTTTATAATTTCAAAACCAAATGCAAGAAATCCATGAAAGTGAATTCAAATCCTTACAATTGTATTTCTTCTATTGAATAACTATTAGGTGACCTGTACAATGTCATTTGTTTTATATATGTTATTTCACCAGGATTCCATAATAACATTGTGCAAATTAGTAACTGAGACCAAAAGAGGTTTTGTACCTGTTTCCCAAGGAGATGAAGATGAAGACAGACACAGTTTGGCAGGTTCCAGACAATTTTTATGTATTTTTGCATACATAAATAAATTTAGTCTTCATAGTAGCACCAATAAATTATTAGGTTCTTTTACCATTGCCCTTTTACTGATGCAAAAACTGAAGTATTGTATACTTCAGTAACTTTCCTAAAGTTGAGTAACAATAATAAGTGAGAAGTCAGATTAGAAGCGATAGAGTCTATCTCTAAAAACTCCACCCTCAGCCATGTGTGTTTTCTGGTAGAAAGAAGTTAAAGTACTTATCAAATTTTATTAATTACAATATATTTATGTATGTTTAAAATAATTAAATTATGGAACAACCCAAAACAAAATTACTCTCCTTAAAGTCCTCTGAGGGATCCTTCTATAGGAGGATTTTCTAGATTTTCAAAGTACCATTTTCTTCATTTTCTAAGTAACTTCATTGCATACAAACATATAAACAAATGATCAAAAACTTTAATTTTGTATATAAATAAATATAAACATATGTTTATGATCTATGTTATGTTTATGTCATAGACATAAACATATGTCTCTGACTTTGTGTAGATAGCCATCTGAAATTTTGCTGTCCCAGAATTTATTAATTTTCTTTGTATGTAACTCCAGTTTAGTTCGATGATTGTATACTGCCTTAATGTTTATGATAGTATGAAGACTTTGTGTTTATACAAGTCTATTTTATGTTCATTTACATCACACTACGAATTTTCAATATGCTATTAGTATATACAATGCTTTTTTATGCAAGAGGTGAAGGGTGTGAACCACAACTAGCAGTGCTCAGAGGCTATTCCTGGCTTTGCATTCAGAGGTCACTACTGGAGGTGCATAGAGGAGCATGTAGTGTCAGGAACCAAACCAGGGTCAGCCACATGGAAAGCAAGCACCTTAAACCCTGTACTATCACTCTGGCTACAATGCTTTTGTGCATATTCCTGGAAAGTATTTTTTAAGTACATCTATGTGACAATTTTTACATGGCTTATACACCTAGGAATAAAACCATAGTACTCTAGATGATATTGTACACTAGTACACAGAATTGCCAGATTGTTTTCAAAAGTGGTTGGACACTTATACTCCTAACAGTTGTCCACATCTTTGCTAACACTTGGCTTGTTATTTTCAGACTGTGAATTTTAGCCCATCTGGTACATGTAAATTGTATCTTGTTATGATCTTAACTTGTATGTTCTTGATTCCTTATGATATTTTTCTTTTTTTTCTTCCCCATTAGTATGTATTATCAACTCATCTATGAAATAGCTTTTTATGTTGCTTACTTTTCTGCTGTGCTACTTTATTTTTTTCTTCTTTCTATTGAGTTCTTAATATAATCTAAATTCTTTTTTGTTGATTGTTATGTAACAAAAATCTTTCCCTCCTCTAAGTGAATAGTTTTTAATTTAAAAGTAGTCATGTTTTATATCTTAAATGAATAGATCTTTTGTCTTATTTAAGAAATTTTTTACTTCTCCTGACCAATAATTATTTTCTTTTCTTTTATTCCTTTAAATTCCCAAGTTTTGTCTTTTATGTAAACTAAGAAAGATATCACTTATCTTTTTTTCTTTTTTTTTGATATCACTTATCTTTTATATAAATATCAACTATGCCCATATATCACTTACTGAGATTTATTCTTCTCCAGTGACCAGCAACAAGATTTCCATACACTGGGGGTTTATTTCTATTCACTGTATTCTGTTCCATTCTAACCAATTCTTCAATCTCCATAATAATACCACACAATATAAATTACAATAGCTATATAATAAATCTTGATACTTTGTAGGATAATTTAACTTTCTGATTCTTCCTAAAGAATGTCTTAATTATTCTTCTAAATATTTGTCACTTGTTGTATACTTTCTATTCAATATCACCTGTCACTTGTATCACTTGTCTTTCCATTGTTCATCAATCTAGCGAGTGTCAGTAATGTCTCCATTTGTTGGGAATGTAGTCCATTTTGTTACTGTTTTTGACATATTGAATACATCATGGGTAACTTGCCAGGCTCTGCTGTGACTCTGAGTTCATCCCAGGGTGGGCCCAGTCTTTTTCTATGTCAAACCATCAACCATCCAGGGTACACATGGCAGAGTCCTGGGTGTAGACAAGCCTGTCTCCTGTCTGCCACCTGCCGATGCAGCCAGGCACCACAAGAAATTTTATGTATACAGGCTGATGAAATTATACATATTTGTATACCCACCAGCAAGATTACAATATTATATCTACAGCAATCAGATGAATGAGTTCTTTTCATTCAACCATATCCTATCATGGGTAAAAATATTTGACCTCCATCAAAGTGAATTTGTCATGCATGCTTAGAAACTTCATAAAATAAAATTATATGGTACGTACTATTTAAAATCTGATTTCTTTCAGCCTTATCATAGTTGTAAAATTCATCAATGTTGATGCATATATGTAGTATTTTTTTTCATTGCTGAATAGTTCCAATTTTAATTAGAAATACTACTTTAGCTTTAGTGGTTTTTGGGGTTGTTTCCAGCTTAAGAGTACTTTCAATATAGATATTATGGACTTTGATGTACATGTGATTTAGCAGTAAGAGTGCTCACTCCTATGGGGCATATTGCAAGAAATAGAATTATGAAATCACAGATACACTTGAGCTAATTCTTAGTAAAATTATTAAATGATTTTTCATGATAATCTCACCAGATTACACTACAATCAGTAATAACTAAGGGCTCCACTTACATGAAAACTTACTTGGTATTGATAGTCATTATATATTCAAAGTTTGGGGGCCAAAGTACAGTAAATAGGGTGTTTGTCTAGCACACAGCCAACCTGGGTTCAGTCCCTGGAACCACATATGGTCAGTCAACCTCACAAGGAATAATCCCTGAGCTCAGACTTGGAAGCAAATCCTGAGAACTGCTGAGTGTGATTACAAAACCAAAATTAAGTAAACAATAAATAAATTTAAAGTTTTTATAGCTATATATAGTTGTTGCAGTACACTCTTCTTCAGAGCCTTTGCATCCTGCCTGGAGTTGCCTCCTGCAGGCCACTTTGTAGATAGGGAGGAGGACAGTTTGAATGTGGCAGATCATCTAACCATGTATTCTATACTGGCTGGTATAAATATTCTCTCATCTGCCACAATCATCATAGAACTAGCTAGATTTTACCGGTATATTTGCCTGGCCATGTTGGATCTCTAAGTAATTAGACCGAGAGAAATGCTGTTTGCCTCCAAACAAGCAAGCATGGCTCTCTTATAATTCAAAGGCTAATATACAGAACGACTATGAAGTAAAGATGAGACTCTTGTGAAGGCTTGAAGAAATATATAACTGGCTATAGGATATTCTTTGGTACAGATGCATGCCTTTGTATTCTGAGATATTGTTCATCTTAGATGCCCTTCCTCCACTCTACTCTGCAGGGGTGCTTCCAAGGCAGATCTTGGCTGGGCACATTAACATTTTAAAGGGCCTAGGTGAGGTTCTGGGAGAAATTATCTGAGAGGAATTGACCCTGACATCTTTCTGTTGGAGTGGGTGGTCTGTTTACAGTAATATAAAACTGTAACCTGCTTTCTCTCTTTCACTCTCTCTCTCTCTCTCTCTCTCTCTCTCTCTCTCTCTCTCTCTCTCAGCACTCTCTTTTGCCTCTTCTGCCATTTTGGCTTCCTGTGGCTTTCAGCATCTCCTCTCCATTGGGCTTTAACACGTGGTGGCAGCCATCTTGGCCTACACTTGGCCGGGCCCAGCCGGGAACCCAAAGTCTGGGGTTTTTCCTGTTCTTAGATTTTATATTAGAACCTGTGATAGTAAAGCCTTTTAAAACTGCGCGGATTCCTGACTTTTCATCCATTCCCTGCTGGGTTTGGAGGTAGAAGGGAACTTGTTTCCTGGTATTGTTGGGGACCACAGCATCTCCCCAACATATCGGAGATAAATCATATAGTTTTACACTTATATTTCCCTTGATAAGAGATGATGGTAAACAACTTTTAATATTGAATTTGACTAATTAAATATCCTCCTGTGACATGGCTGTTCAAAGATTTTGTCCCTTCCTCTAAGTGTATATATTATAATCCACAATATGTAAGAGAAGGAAGGGGGGTAAGAGAGAAAAGAGATAAAGAACCTGCCACAGAGGCAGGCTATGGGAGGGGGAGGGAATCGTGGACATTGGTGGTGGGAAATGGTGGAGAGATGGGTGCTGAACCACTGTGTGACTGAAACCCCCAAACATGAACAACTTTGTAATTGTATATCTCATGGAGTTATAATAAAATATTAATTAAAAAAGTTTTTGTCCCTTCATTTCATTGATTTATCATGATGTTTATATTCGTAGGAATTCCTTGTATAATGTAGATTAAGCTCTGTATATGATGCAGGGAATGTCCTGTCGGGTAGGAGGCGTAGAGATGAGACACGAGGAACACGATGTATATCTATTAATATTTTTAATGATCACCAGCCGGAGGGGCAGCAGCTCTCATCTTGGCAGCTAACTAACCGCAACTAACTGACTTTAGCTGACTGACCTGAGCTCACTTACCTGAGTTCACTGACCTGAGCTGACTCACTTGAGCTGACTGACCTCCTCCACCAAGACCCCAACTCTCTTATCCCCTAGTCCCAGAGGGCAACCCAGCTTAAAGTTTGCATGGTTTATGTTACAAAGACAGTTCACATTCATTGAATAGGATTTAGGAATAATAGGAAGGAGACAACCAGGAACCAAAAACCTGCAGGGGGTGCTATCTAGGTAAAATGAGAAGAACAAAAGAACGCATTACAGTTGCTAATGAAGCCTTGGACTAGCACATGATGGCAAGGACATGTCAGACAGAAGAACAAGAAAAACCTGTTTTCTGCCTAACTTTAAGCATCCTCCATTAGTCTCCATCTTGGTCTAGTTATAGCCAACAGGAAATTGTGCAGAGAAATGACCTAGGATAGCCTTGTCTGTGTACCTGCAGCTTGATTAACAGTCTCACTAGGGAATTCTACATTCTAACTCTATTGGGAGACAGTCTGTGTATCTGTTAACAGGCAGTATCCATCAGACCTTCCCTCGCATATCCTTAGATCTACCTTCTGCCAAGGTAGGTCTTGGCAGACTATATTATAGGATATGGTGTGCCTTTTAACTGTTTTAATGGTGTGATTTGATGGCTAAGTTTCTTAATTTTAATCATTTAAAATCTATGCTGAACCAGAGACTCTCAGACATGGGGCAGAGCTGCTACTTGCTCTCCCTGTGCCCAGCTGCTCATGAGGCATCCGGGAGGCATGGCGGGTTCTAGCCCTGGCCTGCCACCCCAGCAGAGCCTCACAACAAGCCAGACCACCCTCTCCTACTCCATGGGGCCCGCCATTTTCCACATCCGGACTTCCCTCTCGTCACAACTCCACCCAGCAGACCAGACTATCACAGCCCGGATCATCGACAGCCACCCTGCAGCAGTTTTTTTTTAATCCGCCCAGGTATGCTGAACCAGAGACTTTCAGACCTGGGGCAGAGCTGCTACTTGCTCTCCCTGTGCCCAGCTGCTCATGAGGTGCCCAGGAGGCATGGCGGGTTCTAGCCCTGGCCTGCCACCCCAGCAGAGCCTCACAACAAGCCAGACGACCCTCCCCCTACTCCATGGGGCCCGCCATTTTCCACATCCGAACTTTCCTCTCATCACAACTCCACCCAGCAGACCAGACTATCACAGCCCGGCTCGCAGGCCGCTAGCTGCCGCTGCATTTCATCAATAAATGCTTTATTTAGAGGTGACTACAGCTGTATGCCACCCGCATGGCAAGCCTGGCAAGCTGCTCATGTAGTATTTGATATGCCAAATACCAGTAACATTTATATTAGGTCATTCCCGTGACCTAATATAATGGTTTGAGGCTCTTTATGTTCCTGGAGCAAGTGAATGCCTTTGGGTTCTACTAGCATGAGACAGGACATATGGAGATATTACTGGTGCCCGCTCTAGCAAATAGATGATTAACGGGAAGACAGTGATAGTGATAGTGATAGTGATAGTGAAAATCTAAGCAGGGCCAGAGCAATAGTCCAGTGGGTAGGGTATTTGCCGTGCACACAGCCAACCCTGGATAAACCCGCGCCACCCCCTCGGCATCCCATATGGTCCCCAAAATGAGTACTGCCAGGAGTAATTCCTGAGCACAGAGCCAGGAGTAACACCTGAGCATTGCCGGGTGTGACCCAAAAAGGAAAAAAAAATCTAAGAAATATATTATGGCATAACTTGTGCCCTATTTAAGAACTCTTCCCTAGCTCTAGGGCTAACATTTAAGGGGCAAAAAAAAATGACCTGTATGAGAAAAGGCCTTGCGTTCAATCCCAGTCTCATGTCCCCAACCTCGAGCACAGAGGGCTTCTCCTTTCTCATCACCACTCCCAGTGCAAAAAAATGAAATACAATAAAATAACTCTTACCTACTCCAAAGATATTGATCTTTTCATTATTTTCATTATCTTATAAGGTATTTAGTTGTCTTTAACTATTTTCCCTTTTCCATATTTGCATTTATAATCTACCTCAAATAATTTGTGGAATATGATGTGAGAAATGAAGTTATCATTTTTCCCCCTTAATCTAATTGACATGGCACCATTTATTGTAAATATTAGCTTTTCTTCACTAAACTAGAGTGGTGCTTTGGCAGTATGTCAGGTTATAATGTGTATGTTGAATTGTTTTCTGACCATTAATTCTGCAACATTTTAAATTCTTGCTTAATTACCAATTATTGGCACACTGTTCCCTTCTCTGTCTTACCTAACAACTGCACCCACACGTTTGTGGTATTTTCCACCTTTGACAAGACCTCCTGATTCACGTTTCGCCTGACCTTGGATGTTGTTATCATAATATGTATGTATATATATGTATATATATGTATGTATATGTATATATATGTATATATATGTCATGAAAATAAATACAGTCATTCTATGTCTGTCTCTCTCCTTCTAGCTAACTTCACTCAAAATGATCCTCTCCATGTCCATCCATTTATAGGCAAATTTCATTACTTTATTTTTCCTAACAGCAGCATAGTATTCCATTGTGTAGATGTGCCACAGTTTCTTTATCCAGTCATCAATTCTCGGGCACTCTGGTTGTTTCCAGATTCTGGCTATTGCAAATAATGCTGCAATGAACATAAAAGTAGGGATAGTGTTTCCGCTGCATGTTTTTGGCTTCCCAGGGTATATACCCAGGAGTGGTATGTCTGGGTCAAATGGGAGTTTGATTTCTAGTCTTTGGGGAATGTCCGTATAGTTTTCCAAAAAGGCTGCACTAATCGACATTCCCACCAACAATGGATGAGACTCCCTTTTCCCTGAATCCATGCCAGCACTTGTTGTTCTTACATTTTTGGATATGCGCCAGTCTCTGTAGTGTGAGATGATATCTCATTGTTTTGATTTGCGTTTCTCTGATGACTAATGATGATGAGAATTTTTTCATATGTCCTTTGGCCATTCTAAATGCATCCTTGTTGAAGTTTCTGTTCATTTTTTTCTCCTCATTTTTTGATGTTGTTGACTGTTTTCTTCTTGTAAAGTTGTACCAGTGCCTGATATGTCCTGGATACTAACCCCTTATCAGATGGGTATTGGGTGAATATTCTTTCCCATTCTGAAGACTGTCTTTGTATCTTGGTCATTGTTTCTTTTGAGGTGCAGAAGCTTTTTAGTTTCATGTAGTCCCATATGTTTATCTTTTCTTTTAGTTGCTTTGTTAGTGGTGTTTTTACCTTTGAAGATGCCCTTAGCTTCAATGTCATGGAGGATTTTTCCTATAGTTTCTTCAATGTACTTTATGGATTCAAGTCTGATATTGAGATCTTTAATCCATTTTGATCTGATTTTTGTGGATGGTGTTAGATACAGGTCCAAATTCTTATTTTTTACATATAGCTGCCAAGTTTTCCCAGTACTACTTGTTGAAGAGGCTTTCCTTGCTCCATTTTGTACATTTTGCTCCTTTATTGAAGATTAATTGTTCATGTTTTTAAGGCTGGTTGTCAGGATACTCAACTCTATTCCATAGGTCCACAGGTCTGTTTTTTATTCCAATACCATGCTGTTTTTATTACCACTGCTTTGTAGTAGAGTTTGAAGTTGGGAAAGGTGATGCCTCCCATCTTCTTTTTCCCAAGGATTGCTTTGGCTATCCGTGGGACTTTATTATTCCATACAAATTTCAGGAGTGTTGGTTAATTTCTTTGAAGAATGTCTTGGGTATCCTTATAGGGATGGCAATGAATCTGTATAAAGCTCTAGGGAGTATTATCATTTCGACAACGTTGATTCTCCCGATCCAGAGCAGGGAATTTGTTTCCACTTCTTTGTGTCCTATTTTATTTCTTGAAGTAATGTTTTGTAGGCCCCTTTGTAGAGGTCCTTTACGTTCTTCATCAAACTGATTCCTCGGTATTTAATTTTCTGTGGCACAATTGTGAATGGGATCGTTTTCTTAATATCCTTTCTTCTCCCTCATTATTTGTATATAGGAAAGCCACCGACTTTTTGGGTATTGATTTTGTACCCTGTCACTCTACTATAAGCGTCTATTGTTTTTAGGAGTTTTTTTGCAGAGAATTTAGGGTTCTCTATGTATAATATCATGTCATCTGCGAATAGTGATAGTTTGACTTCTTCCTTGCCTATCTGGATGACCTTAATGTCCTTTTCTTCTCTGATTGTCATGACAAGTACTTCCAGTACTATATTGAATAAAAGAGGTGAGAGTGGGCAACCTTATCTTGTCCCTTGTCCCTGATCTTAAGGGGAAGGCTTTCAATTTTTTCCCCATTGAGAATGATACTTGCTGTGGGCTTTTGGTAGATTGACTTTGACTATCTTGAGGAAGGTTCCTTCAATTCCCATTTTCTGGAGAGTTTTAATCATGAACAGTGTTGGATCTTTTCAAATGCTTTCTCTGCATCTATTGATATGATCATATGGTTTTTTATTTTTTTCTTGTTGATATGTATTATGTTGATTGACTTGCAAATTTTGAACCATCCTTGCATTCCCGGGATGAATCCTACTTGGTCATGATGTATAATCTTTTTTTGACTAGTCTTTGGATTCTGTTTGCTAGTATTTTGTTGAAGATCATAGCACCTGTGTTCATCAGGGAGATCAGTCTGTAGTTTTCTTTTCTTTGTGTTATCTCTCCCTGCTTTGGGTATCAGGGTGATATGTGCCTCGTAGAGCTGTTTGGGGAGTGTTTCTGTTTCTTCTATTTCCTGGAAGAGCTTGAAAAGGACTGGCAGTAGGTCTTCCTTAAAGGTTTGGTAGAGTTCACTAGTGAATCCATCTGGACCTGGGCTTTTGTGTTTGACTTTTTAATTACTGTTTCAATTTCCTCAATGGTGATAGGCTTATTCAGGTATTGCAGGTATTCTTGTTTCAGCCGTGGGAGGTTATAGGACTTCAGGAATTTATCCATTTCTTCTATATTCTCATGTTTCACGTCATACAGACTCTCAAAGTAACCTCTAATGATCTTTTGGATTTCTGTGGTTTCTGTTGTGATGTCACCATTTTCATTTCTGATTCTGTTTATTTGGGTTCTCTTTTTACCTGTCCTTACAAGTCTTGCCAGTGGTTTGTTGATCTTGTTTAGTTTTTCAAAGAACCAGCTCTTGGTTTCATTAATCTTTTGAATTGTTTTTTGGGTTTCCAGCTCATTGATTTCCTAAGTTTTATTATTTCATCTTTCTGCCTGAGTTGGCCTCCTTTTATGGTCTTTTTCTAATATTTTGAGTTGTGAAGTCAGGTTATTTATGTGGGCCCTTTCTTCTTTCCTGATGTATGCTTGCAGAGCTATGAACTTTTTTTTTAACACTGTTTTTGCTGTGTTCCACAAGTTCTGATAGTTGGTGTCTTCATTTAATTTGTTTCAAGGAATCTTTTGGATTTCCTGTTTTATTTCTTCTGTGGCCCACTGGTCGTTCAGCAGTGAGCTGTTCAGTTTCCAGGTGTTTGGTTTAACTCCCTGCTTCTGTATGTGGCTAACTTCCATTTTCAGTGCATCATCTCTGTAAAAAATAGTTGACACAATTTCTATCTTTTTTATTTTATTGAGGTATGTTTTATGGCTCAGCATGTAGTCTATCTTGGAGAATGTTCCATGTGCACTGGAGAAAATGTGTATTCAGCTTTTTGGGGATGAAAAACCTTGTATATATCAACCAGCCTCTACCTTCCATTTTTTCCTTCAGGGCCAGTATTTCCTTGGTGAGTTTAATTCTTGTTGATCTATTAAGAGTTTATAAAGCAGTGTTGAAGTCTCCGACTACTATTGTGCTCCTGTCAATGTCTTCTTTGATGTCTATTAGCAGTTGTTTTAATTATTTAGCTGGCCCCTCATTGGGTGCTTATATGTTTAGGAGTGTAATTTCTTCCTGACATATGTATCCCTTAATTATTAAGAAATGACCTTCACTGTCCCTTCTAACCCTTTTTAGCCTGAGGTCTATGTTGTCAGATATTACTATGGCCACACCGGCCTTTTTGGAGGAGTTGTTTGTGTGGAAAATTGTCTTCCAGCCTTTGACTTTGAGTCTGTGTTTGCTCTGATTGTTCAGATGTTTTCTTATAGGCAGCAGAATGTTGGATTCAATTTTTTAATTCATTTTGCCATTCTCTGTCTCTTTATTGGTGCATTTAGGCCATTGGCGTTGATTATTGTCATAGGATTTTGTGCCATTTTTTTTAAATAATTTTGTTGCGCTTTTTAGGGTGTGTCTTATCTTACAGCAGCTCTTTCAGTCCTTTTTAAAGTTGGTTTTGAGTCTATGAAGGTCTTGAGCTGTTGCTTATCCACGAAGTTGTGTATTTTTCCTTCATAACAATGTGAGTCTGGCAGGGTAAAAAATTCTTGGTGAGGACTTCATTTCGTTGAGTCTTTTTCACAATATCTGACCATTGTCTTTGGGATCATAGTGTTTCCTCTGAAAAATCTGCTGTAAATCTTAGGGATTTTCCTTTGTATGTGATTTCTTTCTTTGATCTTGTTGCTTTCAGTATTCTATCTCTATCTATGGTTCTTGTCATTTTGATTAGGATATGTCATGGAATATTCTTATTTGGGTTTATTTTAGATGGTACCCTTCGGGCCTCCTGAATCTGTGTGCAAGCACTCTTAATTTCTGGAAAATTCTCAGCAATGATTGCTTTGATGGTTGTTTCTTCATTGGGGTTTTCTTCTTGTACCTTTGGGATTCCAATGATTCTTATGTTATTCCTTTTGGCTTCATCTCGATTATCTCTTGTTGTCTGTTTATTTACTTTGAGTCTTTTTTTCCATCTTCTGCTGTTGCCAAGATAGTCTCTGCACTTCGTCTTTGAGCTCACTGATTCTGTCCTCAGCAGCTGTTACTCTGCTGAGAAGGCCTTCTAATGAGTTTTTCATTTCCCCATTTCATTTTTAATGTCTGTCTGCTTGAATTTTCATTTCCATTTTCTCACTTCTGCTATCATGTCCTCTTGCATTTTATTGACTCTGGGTTCCATTGCTTCCTTGAGCTCCTTATGCATCCTTAACAGTTCTCTTAGAAATTGCTTATCAGAGAGTTCATACAGGTCATCATTATTGCTTGGCTTATTTTGGCAGGTGGCTTCGCTCATGGAGCTTGATGGAATTCTGCGTTGCTTTACCATTATGACCGTTATAGGTTGCAACTGAGTATACTGGGAACTGTGTATCTGGGCAGTACATTAAAGGTTGTTGATGGTTGTTCACCAATTTTGAGGGATGTGGGGAGTACGGTGGCAAATGTACCTTAGTATAAAGGATATTGGAAAACAAACTATTTTGCACAGATGCACTAGCATCTGTGTGGTTTTGAGTTTTGGGTTGTGAAAACTGGGGTAGAGAGGCCTGGAGTAAAGCAGCAGATATCAGAGAGATGGTGCAGGCAGGGTGCGGAGTCCTGGTCTGCGGAAGTTGGCACTCTGGCAGTCAGGCATTAGGTCCTCCACCTGCCTGGAGTCTGGCAACAAGGGGTGGGCAGAAAGGTTCGAACGCACCTGGAGTAAAGCAGCCGAGAGCAGAGAGATGAGTGCGGGGGGGGGACAGAGTCCTGGTCTGCCTACTTAATATGTCTATATCCAGTTTTAGAATCAAAATATTAAATAAATCCTGAAATCTCTATTGAGATTACATTGTTTCTATGAATTATTTTTGTTGTTGTTGCTTTTGGGTGTGTTGGTTTTTGGGCCACAGCTGGCAGTGCTCAGGGCTTACTCCTGGCTCTACACTCAGGGATCACTCCTGATACAGGATTCCCAAGATCAAATCTTTCTCAGCCACATGCAACACAAGTGCCTTGCCCCCCTCTACTATCATGTCAGCCCAAGTTTCTATGAGTTTCTAAAGTTGAATATGCATCTTAACACTATCAAGTCTTTTAATTTAAGAATAAAATCTGAAATTATCCATATAAAGGTCTTCTATATATCTTCTTATATCCATACTGAGATATATGATGTTTTTTGGTACTATAATACATTTTATTCTTCTTTTTTTTCTTTTTGAATCACACCCGGCAATGCTCAGGGGTTACTGCTGGCTCTTTGCTCAGGAATTACTCCTGGAGGTGCTCAGGGGACCATATGGGATGCCGGGGATCAAACCGGGTTGGCCACATGCAAGGCAAAAGCCCTACCTACTGTGCTATCACTCCAGCCCCATATTTATTCTTTCAATTTAACTTTCTACCCTTTATTATTAGTATATAGATCATATTGTTTGTTTGTTTGTTTTGATGGAGTACACCTATTATTTTCAGTGTTAATTCCTGACTTTGTGTTCAAGAATCATTCTCCTGGTGGGCTCAGGGGGCCATAAGGGATAAACCCCCAATAGAGCATCTGTACTGGGGATAAAACCCAGTAGAGCATCTCTAAGGCAAGTGTTCTGTTCTCTGTACTATTGCTACAGCCCCAGAATACAACTGAATTTTGTATATTGATTTAATATCTTGTATTGGCACTAAATTAGCTCTGATTCTAAAAAATTGTTTTGCTTTTTGGATTTCTTCATGTTAAATCTGTCAATACCAGCAAGTTATTATTATTTTTTTAAATAGGGAACAACCCAGAAGTGCTTGGGGACAGAGGAAATGACTCCCAATCTCTACTCTACTATTGGTAATCAAATCTATAAAGGCTACACACAGTGCTTCTGGTACATGAGCACAGGGGATGTAGATGGAGATTATGGTATGGGGACTGACCTCAGGGTCATGCAGAGGCAATCTTGAACTATCCCTATGACCAATATTGGAAGTTTTATTTTCATCTTTTTCAATCTTACACAGCAGAGCCTGGCAAGATACCCGTGTCATATTTGATATGCCAAAAACCATTGTAGACAATTTGGATAAATTGTTTTTTAATATGGAAATTATGTCTATCGTATTGCTGGAAATTTTCTATTTGTTCCTTTATTTCTTTCTTCTGGGTTGAAAAACTTGGACTGGGAGAATTTTAGGCTACACCTGACAGTGCTCAGTGCTTTCTCCTGACTGTGTTCTGAGGTCACTCCTGGCAGTACTAGAGGACCTTATGTGTTGCTAGGATTTTAACTATGGTTGGCCCATGCAAGGGAGTGCATTCACCCATGTACTATTTCTTGATCCTTTTGTGGATATTTTTAGCTTAATAAGCTTTCTTCTCTTAGTTGATTCATTGTGTATTCTTTCATTTTTCTACTGGATTACAGCATTTATTAACAACATTATTATCTACTCTTGACTAATACTTTAATTCCTGTAATAAATTGCAAAAATTAATTTAATTTGATTATTAAACCACGAGGTGTGGATTAAAACCAAAATAAATAAATAAATAAATAGATAAATAAATAAATTAAAAGAACCAGCACTGACATTTCCCCTCTATTTATTGTTTGGAAGGGGAAGGGGCTACAGCAGGTGCTGTTTGGAGTTTACTTCTGTCTGTGTGATTACTCTGCTGCTTAGCGGACCATATCTACATATTGTACATTCTGCTGGGGACCAGTTGTTCAGGTCAATATAATCTATAACTGTGAAGATTTTAGCTGTATTAACATTGACAATCAAAATAAATTGTGATAAAGTAGACTTTCTCCATAACATGGGTTGGCCTCATTCAATCAGTCACAACCTTACAAGTAAAGATTGAGATTTCCTCAGAAAGAAGTAAATCTTCCTGATGAACAAAGCCTAAGAAATCCTGCCTAAGTCTCCCCACCACGCTGACCTGACCTGCAGCTTTCAGACTCAGGACTGTACCCATCAACTACTAATAAATTTTCTGCAGCCAGCATGTCATACAAATCTCAAACTTATGAGGCCACACTTTCATTCACATGGGCCAATTCTCTTAATTGATAGCTGACCATTTAACAAAGTGTACCAAGTGAGTTGATAGAATAATAGCAAAACATATATCCTACTGGTTTTGTTTCTCTGCAAAACCCTGATTAATATAAGTGATGTTTACATTTTCTCCATGATAAAGTAATGTTTTTCCACCTTAATTATCAAAAATCTTGCTGAGATATTTTAAAATATGCAAATATCCCATTGTTATTGTGGTTTCTGCTGAATGTGTGTTTCTCTTATTTTATCATTTATTCCATAATTAACTTTGTCTAGAGCTAAAAATAATACTGTAAAGAAGGGTCATTACTTTTCCCAATTTAATTCAGTTTGTTAATATTTCTAAATATATAGCACTTGACTAATATTTTTGGTGATACCTTATTTGATTGCTATAATTAGATATGGTATCACCCTACAAACCCTTCTTTTTAAATCAATGATCACTTTCTTGTAAAATGGAGAGATCCTGGTGGTGAACCTGTAATACAGCTCACAAAGGATCTTGATGTATTGGGTTTGAATACCCTGTTTGGCTAGGGCTTCTACAACTGTTTCTGTCTCAGAATCAAAGTTTTCTTTAAATCCATGAACGTTAGACAGAGCAGCATCTTGAACTCCCTATAAACCTCAATGAGCTTGGTTACCATGTGGATATGGTCGATTGTGATGAACCCTTTTCGGAAGCCAGCTTGCTCGCATTGTCCTTCATCTAATGTTCTGCCAATTCTGTTCAGGATGACTCGAGTGAACAGTTTGTTGATGACAGACAACAGGCAGATGGGGTCATAGTTCTCAATGACATAGATGTCTGCCTTCTTGAACAGTAGAACTGTCCTGCTGGTTTTACATTGGGAGGGAACCTTGCATTCAGACAGGTAGCATGTGCAGAGCCAAGCCAATGTATTGATGAGTACTGACGGCAGATTCTTCAAGTGTTGGGGTCTGATTTTGTCTAGCCCAGATTGCTGTTCGCTTCTATACCGATGAAATGCCATGTCAAATTTCAGATGAATAATGGGATGTCAAGTGATCAAGTGATAATTAGATAATATGATCAACCTTATGCTATTTCTTTGAAATATGTATATAGTCACATATATATATAAATATATATAGTCAAGTTGCATTGTTCAATGTATACTTGAAAAGAATGTTTCTTAAATTTTCTTTAAACATTTCCTAAGAATGTTTCTAAATATTTATTAAATTTTGGTGGTCCTGAAATAGGCATATGTTCAGAAAACCAGCTTTGCTAAATGAATTAGTCAAGTCTCTTATTTATTTAATTTTTGTGGGAAGACTATCTAAGCAGTGCTAAGGAAACTTAGGGGTCATAGCAATAGTTGGCCAACTGGGTCACTGGTTCAGTGTTAGGGCACAAGTCTGAGGGCACCTGGGCTCTGAGGTTCTGAGGCCCCTGTACCCCCTGATAGTGCTCCAAAGCTTGAAGGCCATATTGCTCCAGGGATCAAATCAGGATCAGGTTCAGGCCAAACATGTGAATCTACCCAATCCCAAATCTTTTGTATTTTGACAAAATTAAACCTGCTATCTCTACCAATTTAGAAGTATTTTAGAACTTCTCCGGTCTATAATGCTTTGCTTTAACCTTTTTTGGAAACATACAAGTTTTGGTTTGATTTGGTTTTTGTGTCACACTCTACATTGTTCAGGGATTACTTCTAACTCTGTTCTAAGGTTATGATAAGGAGGTCTTATGCAGAAACAGAGGTCAATCTGGGGTCAGCACTTGCAAGGCAAGTGCCTTATCCCCTGTACTACCTCTCCAGATCTATGCATACAAATTTGTAGTAATTTTATCTTCCTGATGAACTTTGTTTTTATTTTAACCACTTTGATCTGTATATCTTATTCTTTATAATTTGCTATTTTTGCTTTGTGGGGAGGGTCTCCCATGCAGTGATATGTGACCGATAGAGCCAGTTAGATCAACGGTAGATCCCAGCTGTTTAGTACTGCTCTGCTCCAGTGCTGTTTTGGTGACTATTAGGGTCAAACCCAGTGATCCCCGTGGGATGATGTGATGCCAAGGATTGAACAAGCAAGCAAATACCCCTGTCCCTTGAGTTATTGCTCTACCTTTCCTTGAAAATTTTTCTTCCTTATCTGCCAGGAACAAAGGAGTAATACAGGATGTAAAGTGTTTGCCTTGTAAGCCCAAGTCAGCTTTCACCCAGCATTATATATAGTCCCTAAGTACTGCCTGGGTCAATTCTGAGGACAGAGCCAAAAATAGCAGCGAGCTCCATAGGGTTTGTTTCCCATACCCCCAAAACAAAAAATTAATATAAAATTAAAATAACTACCTCAGGGGCCGGAGCTATAGTCCAGCGGGTAGGGCATTTACCTTGCACGCGGCTGACCCGGGTTTGATCCCTGGCATCCCATATGGTCCCCTGAGCACCGCCAGGAGTAATTCCTGAGTGCAGAGCCAGGAGTAACCCCTGAGCATTGCCAGGTGTGACCCAAAGAGCAAATAAATAAATAAATAAATAAATAAATAAATAAATAAATAAATAAATAAATACATAAATAAATACATAAATAAAAACATCCTCAATATTCTCTTTAAAAAAATAAAGAAAATAACTACCTCTGTGTTGCTTTGGTAACTATTTTCCAGTAATGTCTTTCTTCTACTTTTTCATTTTGGGGGACCATAAGCAGCAGGGCTCAAGGCTACTCCAGCTCAGTGCTCAGGGAACTATGCACCATTGAACATGGGTATCCTACATGAAAAGTGCAATCCAGCCCATTGGACTTTCTCTCCCACGCCTTCATTTTTCTTTTACTTTCAATCTTTCATGTCCTCATATTTCATGTATTTCTCATTAATAAATTTTTCTTACTCAAAAATGACATTCTCCTTTATTCGATCTGAATTCATTTCCAATTTGGCTGGGCTGATGATATATAGAGACTAGTAACTATATTTTAACATTGTAATTTCCATTTATTTCCCCCATTTTTCTTCCCTTTTTTAGTATCTTTTCAGTGATAGTGATGATGAGATTTAATTTTTAATTTCTATTAGTTTGGAAATTATATATTGTTTCTGTTAATGTTCACCTAAATAAAATTTATATTTTTATATTACATAGCATATAGAACAACTTAGGAAATTTATGTTAATTTATAACTGTAAAATTCTGCCTTCCTGAATGACTACCGTGCACCTTAGGACTCTAATTCACAATCGCAAATTTTCTTTATGTCTATTTCCATCCACCTCATTTTGAATGCCACACACTGAATTTATATTTAATTTTATGTATACTTTTTAATTTATAAAAGTATGAAATATTTGCTTAAATTTATATTTATAATTGATTATTTTAATATCTTATTGCACGCTATACATTCCCTTTTGCTCTACACACATCCTTTGAATTATATATCAGAAAATTTTTTTGGGTTTCATTTATTCTTCCTAAATTCTCTAGAAGCTCCAAGGGTAAACATTTATCTGTAAGGAAATAATATCATATTTATAAACTTACAAATGTCTTTAATATTTTCTACTCCAGATACTCATTTTTAGATAATAGTGAGTTTCTCTCACCTCTTTAAAGATATTGTTTGTCTTCTGATTTCTGTACCATGAAAAAATCTATTGCTTATTTTATTATTCCTCTGTACAGTTTCTAGATGCTTATATAATTTTGTTTCTGTCTTTGGAGTTCTAAAGTTTTACTGCTAGATATGGATTTTACTTATTCATTCTGCAAGGTATACAAGTTACTTTTTATATTTATAGATATCTTTTATCAGTTCTGAAAAATTATTAGTAATAATCTCTACACCTATTGCCTTTCCTAGACTTCCCTATTCTTCCCATTTTAGATTTAGATTAGGTTTGTAATAGACCTATTTTATTTTCCATGTTCTCAGTAATTGTTTCATATTTTTTATCCTCCTGTCTTCCTGTACCATGTTCTAGAAAAGTTTTTGTTCTAGTTCAAATATTCTCATATCAATGTACTATGTAAGTCCACTGCAAATCATCTGACCAATTTAGAGCAATATTTCTTAGTCACCCTTATATTTCTATTCATTTATACTTTAAGAGGACTTCCTTTTGTAGGCATGTTCCTTTGCCTACATAGGATTCTATAAGTATATAAAATTACAAAATACCTTGTTAGGCTAGCATAAGGAAGTTTCAAGAGAAGTAACAAACAACATTTTATCTGTAATATTTATTATATTAAAGTATAAAGTAATAATATAAAAATGATAAAAAAAATTTTAAATGTGTGTGTTATCATAGGATCAATTACAGTACCCAGTAGCACCTTTTAATAATCCAGTGTACCAAAAAATGTCAACCGCAGGGGGAAAGAACTTACCATTTATCTATATTAAACTCAATCTTATTGGTGTCAGTCTGTCAAAACAATCTTAAATCCTGTCATCTCTCACACATCTTATCTCTTATTGTTTGCCAAGTGTAAAATTGGTAAGTCTGCTGTGCAAGAGATGGTTTTCCAGCCAAGACTTCCCTGTAGGAAAAGCAAAAGCTGTTAATTTGGATAGAACAGATCTAACTGAATTTGTTACTTTGATCCAGTGCATATTTCACCACTTTGTTGTTTTTTTTTAACAAGATTGCACTGAATGCCTTTAGCAAACATGTTGCCAAAATACAAATGCCCCCTACCTATATCATCCTGTTGGGTTGTCACCAAAATAAAAAAGAATATCAAATTGGCACCTGGGTCCACTGTGTTCCTTCTCAAGTTTTTGCTTCAAACATAGAATTTTCAAAGCCCACTCTTTTGTAATTCTTGGCTCATTTACAATGTGACCTTTCTTTGCAGCTCTCTGCTCTGGTTTTCTGCTTCCTTTCCTCCTTGTGTCACCCACACATCCTTCTGTCTCTTTTTCATGTATGGCTTTGTTCCTGCTCTGAATTGAGAGCTTGAAACAACTCGCCTAGTATTTTTAATGAGGCAGAATAAACAATATATTGATGATAACTATCTTAATTTTTCTATTGCCCTACATTCTACAACCATTCTTGGGGCTGGAGCAATAGTACAGCAGGTAGGTCACTCGCCTTTCAGGCAGCCAAGCAGGTTCTATGCCCTGCATCCTATATGGTCCCCAAAGCACTTTCAGGAATCATTTCTGAGCACAGAGCCAAGAGTAACCTTGAGAACTTCCAGGTATGGCCCAAACACAGACAAAATGAAAAGAAACACAGTCATTTTCATTGTCCTTCTTCATTATTTAAAACATAAAAACGTATGTTTAACAGTTACCAAATGGTTCATCAAGATAACTAAGTGATCATCTTGATGTAATCATTTCATTATCTTTAAACATTTGGTAACCCATCAAATGCTATATTTTGTGTGTGCATGCTAAAAGAACTCACACTTGATTCATTCACACAATAGCAACAGATCACAGACAATTAATTGGCAAGAGATTTACTCCCACTATGTTCTAGATTTGGAGTTGTCCTCTGAAGTCTTTGGATGTTTGTCAAGTACTTTTAGCATAGAATGTATCATCAATCTCAACACTGAAGGGGCAACTGAAAGTGAGTAAGAAAAGTTGAGCATGGACAAAAGAAATAATTTACAAAGGGTGGATAAGAGAGCTGACAATAAAACAAGCAAACTGTTGTGGTAAAGTCACCAAAAGCCTTGAATTCCAGGTTGGAGGGGTGGACTAGTGCCGTCATCACTGTGTTTCTGGGACTCATTAACCAAAGAAGTAATACGCATAAAGCAAAATGTATGGGGTTCTGAGACTGGTAAACATATTTTGTTTTGCTGAAAATTATTTTTAAAAAAGCAATACACTATCAGTATTTTAATTTCTACAAAATTACTTCATGTATTCCACATAATTGTAAGTGGCTCTAATGTAGAAAAAATAAGCAATTATCTGATTTATCTTAGTAACATAAATCTGCATCCTCAAATCAAATGTCTTCCACCACAGATTAGTTCTTACCATTGTTAGAGGTGGGTTTTCATGCCCGGTATTCTATATACCTATCAATTCAGATACCTGCACAATGTCTACACAATATCTGTAATGGGCTCCTTCTTCAAGTAGATCTCAAATGTTGGGATGAATCTGGAAAATGAAATAGAAAGGCAACATTGGTTAGGGCACAAAAGGTAACTTAGACCTTGCACTGGAGTTGGGTTCACTCTAGCTGGGATTCATCATTATCCATACTCTAGTACATATCAAAGTCCTTGGATCCAAGTTTAAGTGCTTGGAAAAGGAAAGGAGAGAAAGAAATAGAAAATATTTTGGGGGCCAGAGCCTACCTGCACAGCAGGTAGAACATTTGCCTTGCTAATGGATGATCTGGGTTCAATCCTCGGCATCCCATGTGGTCCCCAGCACCACCATCAATAACCTCTGAGCATGACAGAGTGTGAACCCAAAACAAAAACAATTCTATCCAGTTAACACATGCTTATGTCCCCTGCTCATAATCTATGAGATTATGAGTGCAGATACTCATATGTAATGTTAATACAAGACTGTTAACTAAGGTTCTATGGGGTAGGGAGAAGACAGATTAATCACAGCCTTTGGGATTCTTGAGCTGCTTTGGTGAGTTAGAAATGTTCAATTTCATTTGTTGCAGTTATTTAACCATTTGATGGGACAATCTAGTACAATGACTAACATATCAATTGACTTATTTTCTCCACATAGTTTCTTCTCTTTTGAGAATAAACCTTTCATAAATTATTTGATCTTTGTCTGAATCTCATTAAAAATTGAAGGATGTCTTTCCTCCTTTACATAAATCAATAGAATGGAGAGAAGAGAACCCAGAGCTTTTTATTTAGTGCCTTTTGCCTGGTTTGCATTATTAACTCTTGATTACCCTACCGTAACATGATTGTCTTTCTCCTATTCTTTGTGCTAGCAATGCAATGCGTATCTCATAAATTTTGAGATACACATTGTACGTGTTCACATCCTTTTCTGTTCTATATTCTTTTTTTTTTTTTTTTTTTTTTTTTTACAATTACAAAGATATACAATAAAAGTCTTACGAGAGCACCCTCCGCCACGTGCCCACTCCCACCACCGCCCCCGTTATGAGTCCCAAACACAACGGCACTAGTCCACCCCCAACCTGATCGCTTTGGTGACTTACACACAGTTTGCTTGTTTTATTGTCAGCTCTCTTATCCACCCTTGTAAATTATTTCTTTTGTCCTGCTCACTTTTCTTACTCACTTCGTTGCCCCTTCAGTGTTGAATTGATGATACTTCTATGCTAAAAGTACTTGACAACCCAAAGCTTCAGAGGACAACTCCAAACACATGATAAATCTCTTGATGTGTTTAGTCCCCGTCCCTCCCCCTCCCCCGCCCTCCTCCTGGCAGGTTCTTTATTTCTTTCCATTTCTCTATCTTTCTCTTTTCTTTCTCTCCAGACTTGGTTACAAAACATACTTAAAGGGTTGTCTGTGTATCCTTTTCCTCTATTTAATGCTCAGTTCTAGTTGGCTTATACCCTAGCACACTAAGAACATATCTTTGACCTAGTCACTATTTCAAGCAAGTGCCTACCCCTGACTTCACTCTCTTATTGTTCTTCTGAACTCGGTTCTGTCAGGTCACGTAACCCTGGCATTGCGAAGTGACTCCCCAAAATTCCTATCAAGGTTCAGAATATCCCTGTTAGTATTCAGGGAGGGGATAGAAAATGCTCTGATCAGCTTCCAGGCAGACTGGAGACTCCATAATCAAAGTGTTGCAACTGGCTTATTTCCAAAACTCTTTACTCTTTGAAGTAGTCATACCTGTTTTTCAAGTTTATTCTTAAAACTAGGCTTTATCTGACCTTGTATTATGTGTATGTTTATCAATGTCCTCAAAGCCTGCCATCTGTTTCATTTTAAATGGTATTAAGTCTCTCCACTTTAATTATACCCAATTCTAATCAGTCACACTCATCATACTAATACATATAGCAGAGGCTTTTCTTCCAGTTTATAAGATATTCAAGCTTTCTCGCCTTAAAAACTCAAAATCCTGGCCCTTTTAAATGCTAATGTGGAAGTGCTGCACAAGCTCTTTCTACTTCATTTCATAGTCTATTATTTGAATGAATGGGCAGCATTTACTGGATTCTAATTATGTGCTAGATTTATCCCCCCAGAGCCTGGATTGAGAACCCATGGGCTATCTTATGTTCTCTGGTCTGGCTTTTCTCTAAAGGTCTTCCTCGAGTTCCTGAAGTTCCACCTGTATGAGATAACTTAAGGTTATTCTAGATTCACTTTAGCTGCTCCAGGAGCTGTGCTTGCTCCCCTGGGCCCCAACCTACTCAGGTACTATCTGTAACACAACTCTTTCCACTATCTCCACCCTGTCTTCAAAGCAGGAGTAAACACCTGCCACTGACAGTCCAGGATCCATTATCCCATCTTCCAGTCCCCCATATTTACTTTGATAATTCAATCCCTTCACTCTTACTCATATGGTTTATGGGGCATTTTCATTCTTAACACAATTTCAGGGGTAGGCCCTGACTGACTTAGGACTACTGGCATAACCTCTCCTGATCACAACTGATTCTACAATGGGAACATGATTCTATTGAAGATGCAAACTCTTATCTTCTGTTCATGGCGATTTAGGGTTTGAGACTACTAAAGTCATATTTACTGTCACAAGAGGACATCACTGAAAGAAGACCCATCAAAGTGGAAGCGATATGTGAAACAGATCTTGGAATGCTATCAAATGCTAGGTCTAGCTGAGCCTGAAAACAAACTTTCCTGAATATTCATTTAGAAAAATAAATCATGTTTTCAATTCAGGCACAATTTTATTGGGCTTTCTGTAATTTTCAAACTATCTGTGTCTAACCAATATTGTCGTTCCAAAATACACTTTCTAGAAATTCTTTTGTTATTACAAAACAGTTTAATTATCTGAGCTGCAACCAACAATGTGAAGAGAAAGGAGTCAGTAATTACCTCAGCCCTGAAGGCTGTGGAGGCAAATAATGTCTTTGCAGAATAATGGTTGGGCCTCTAGACAGCTAGTGAAGGCCACACCTACAGGAGTATGCTAAAAGTGAAGGCAGATAATAGGGATGGCCCTGTATTTTCTCAGCCTGATTCTATGCCCAGCTCTCCTAGGCATTGAAGTAAAGCACACAGACACAGGCTCCAGACAGTTTTGATGATAGAAGCTAAACATTCGGATCCATTTGCTACCTTTGTACTGGGCCTAAAGGGAACCCAGAGGGGTGCTCTGACAGGAACCTGACCTTGGGAATCAAAGGGATAAAATCATCTACTGAAATGTGTGGTTGAAAGAGTACCTGAGGAGTAACAATGACAAAAGCTGAGCTGACTTTAAAAGCAGATAATTTGCTCATCCTAAAATTGTTTGCTCTTCTCCTTTAGTTTGTTTTAAGTTGTTCATCTCTTATCTTTTGTATTTATTTTTAGTGCATTTCATTCTCTAAATATTTAGCAATTGGAGTTGGTGTACTACTTTGACTAGATTTAGCTTTTTTTCTCTTCATTTCAAGCAAATAATTTCAGCTTCTTGACTCTTTATAGTCAATATAATTTTTCCTTCCAATTTTTACTTTAAAATTGGAAATGTGCTAGGAATGTTAAAGAGATGCCATACCTCAAACTCACTGAAACTCTCCCTGAGAAAGGTTTGGGGGAAAAGCTATCCTGGGCTGACACTCTGCACCTGCACCACAGTTGGAGGTAAACATGGAGATCTAGAAGGTTCTGTCCCTAAGCATTCTTCACCGCAAAGCTGTTGAAGGCCGGGGAACTCCTCATGCGGCGGTGCCTTGCTGGTGACCTTTTGCAATGAAACTGCCCACAAGCAGATATTCTGTATTGCCAGTCATTAAGCACTGTAGAAAACATGTGTGTGCAATCACACACACACACACACACACACACACACACACACACACACACACCCAAGCTGAGGAGACTTATGGGAAGAAGATACCAGATACCTGAGTCCAAGCTCCTTCTTCCTGCCATGCTCCTCCAGCTTTCCTTCTAGGCAAAGTTTAACATCATGTTCACTGTGAAGGGAGAGATTCCTAGAGGGTTTAGCTGGATTATCCCAGAATGGAAATGAGTGGATTTGGAGCTAAAAGATAACAAATTGATCTTATCCCTTTGGCTACTTATTTTCTCCATTTACTCCCCTACATGTATTTAAGTCCTGCACAAAATGACACAACTCTAAAATTTCCATCTTACAAGATGTAGCTGTTCTTATAACTGGAGAATTTTGCCTGATAACCCCGTGACACAGAACCCCCCATCTTTTCAGAGTCCTGTGCTAGCTGGTAGCATAGCTCAGTCTTTAGCAAGTCACTATGTTTTCAATTATTCCACCACTTCTAACTTATGGGGCTTATGGTATGGATATAGAAATATTAAGTTAGCAGCTGAGATACAGAAATATTCCTATCAGTGAAGACGAGATAATACAAACAGGTCTTGATGGGGATAAAAATATTCAGGGATAGTGGAGAATTTGAAGAGTTTTTGAAACAGGATTCTACCAAATCTCTGGAGAGAACTGTGTAAGAGAAGCAGTCTGAGAAGACTGAGAAAAGCAGAATGAAGAAAGCCTGGCCAGAGCAGCAAACCCATGAATGCAGAGGAGGAAAGGCTTCTAAAATTGGGCATAATCAATCATTTTTCACATATTAAGGAGAATTCAGAAGGATACAGGCAGGGAAAGTTCTATTGCAGTTGGCAATTAGGAGATCATTGGTATCAGTAAAGACAATTCTCTTAGGGGAGTGGTGAGAGCTGGAGCTAGATTCATGAAAAGGTTCACAAATGAATACAAAGCAGAGAACCAAGCCAGTAAATGCTGCCCATTCATTCAACATAATAGACTATGAAATGAAGTAGAAAGAGCTTTGTGCAGCACTTCCACATTAGCATTTAAAAGGGCACACAGGATTTTGAGTTTTTAAGATGAGAAAGCTTGAATATCTTATAAACTGTGAGGAAAAGCCCTTCTGCTATATGTATTAGCATGATGAGTGTGACTGATTAGGAATTGGGTATAATTAAAGTGGAGAGACTTAATACCATTTAAAATGAAACAGATGGCAGGCTTTGAGGACATTGATAAACATACACATAATACAAGGTCAGATAAATGCCTAGTTTTGCTAAGAATCCAAACTTGAAAAACAGGTAACCCTGATACTGCACCTCTCAAAGAGTAAAAGAGTTTTGGAAATAAGCCAGTCTGCAACACTTTGGATTATGGAAGTCTCCAGCATCTGCCCTGGAAGCTTGATCTAGCAGCATTTTCTATCCCACCCTCCCCTGAACTAGCATAACAGGGGATATTCTGAACCTTGATAATGGTATATTTTTTTTGGGGAGTCACCCATTCAGCAATGCTCCAGGGTCACTCGTGACTCTGCACTCAGAAATCACTCCTGGCAGTCTCAGAAGACCACATATAAAGTGCTGGGCCAGAGTGACAGTACAGTGGGTAGGCACTTGCCTTGCAAATCAGTGACTAGGGTTCAAATGATACTGTTCTTGCACTAGTCTCCCAAACCTCCCAAACATTGTCATAATGGCTTGTAACCCAACCTTCTTTTGCTTATTATTGTAATGTGGACTTCTCCCAAGAAATTGTTTTGCAATTATATATGGCTTGATTTTAAAGAAATCCTCCCGCCTGAGGGAAGAGGGAGTTCACATTTTAAAATTTGAGTCACACACTACAAACAGTACAGTTTTTATGTGCAGAAAGATTGAATGATGAGAATAAAGGGTAAGTAAGGAGTGAGGTTAATAACAATCTCTCAGATCAAAGGACTTGGATAAAGGAATATATGGGGAAATTTGTAGGATGGAGAGAGGGGGCTGAACTGATTACCTTCCCCATCAGATGAGATAGCATTATTTTCCAATGACAGAAGTCTGTGGTGGTGAGAAAAGGCAGGAGAAAAGTCATTTTGAAAGTGTAAAAGTGGGAAATGCAAAGATAAATGAAGAGAAATTATAATATTGCATTTAAATCATGGTTCAAATATCATTTCTTTCTTGGAATTATCTTTTGCCCTTTCCATTAAGAAGGAATACAGTTACTTGCACTTTGAAAGCAATTAAAATATTTCATTTTTTGAAACCTCTAGCTCTTAAATGATATTTGCCATTTTCTGCTTTGTATTTATTTTCATCATTTTGTATTTTTTTTCATTTTTTTCGCTTTCTCCCTCCATTTTGCATGTTTGAGGATTTATTGCCTTAAAAGATAATACCTTATTCCATAAAACATCAGTCAGAGGGGCGGAGCTCTAGCCCAGCGGTAGGGCGTTTGACTTGCACGTGGCTGGCCCATGCTGGCCTGGGTTTGATCCCGGCATCCCATATGGTCCCCTGAGCACCGCCAGGAGTAATTCCTGAGTTCAGAGCCAGGAGAAACCCCTGAGCATTGTCGGGTGTGACCCAAAAAAGCAAAAAAAAAAAAAAAAAAAAAAAATCAGTCAGAGAGGGTCACCTAAGTTGATAATGTTTCAATAACTAATAGCTGTGGGAAACGCTGAGGTGCCCCCCACAAAATCCGGGAGCAGGGTCAGGGATCCCCTTGTGTACCAGGGAATCGGCAGCTGGCAGACAGAGAAAGACGCAAGAATCTGGCAAAGTTTCAAAATGCTTTACTTAACAGTTTCTGGCATACAAATCAGCAATGGGAAAAAACTCCAAACTTAGGGTTTCCAGCTGAGCCCCGGCCATGTGTAGGCCAAGATGGCAGCCACCACGGCCACCATGTGTTAAGGCCCAGCAGAGAGGAGACAGCAAACCGGCACCAGCAGAAAAGGAGAAACTGAGGAGAGAGCCCAGAGAGGAAGCAGCCTAGTTTTATATCCCTGCAACCCAGACCCCCCCACTCCTATGGAAAGTCATCAGGGTCAAATGCCCTCAGGTAATTTTTCCCAGGTCCTCATCTAGGCCCTTTGAGATGTTAATATCCCTGAGTCAAGATCTGCCTTGGAAATGCCTCTGCAGAGTAGGGAGGAGTTTCTGAGATGAACTGTGCCTTAGAATACAAAGGCATATATCTGTACCAAAGAATATACTATAGCCAGTTAAATATTTCTCCAAGCCTTCACAAGAGTATTGTCTTTACTTCATGGTAGTTTGTATTTTAGCTTTGAGTTATCAGAGAGCCCTGCTTGCTTGGTTAGAGGCAAACAGCATTTCTCTCTGGTCTAATTACTTAGAGAACCAATGTGGCCAGGCAAATATACCGGTAAGATCTGCTAGTCCCATGATGATTGTGGCAGCATGAGAGAATATTTATACCAGCCAGTATAGAATACATGGCCAGATAAACTGCCACATTTAAACTGTCCTCCTCCTATCTACAAAGTGACCTGCAGGAGGCAACTCAGGACAGATGTAGAGGTTCTGCAACAGGGCAGGAATGTACTGCAACAAATAGCTATGCAACAAATTATCTTAAACTTGGTGGAAAGTAACAGTGATGTCAAGTGATTCTTTCTCATGGTTCTGGGAGTCACGCCGAAGGTGCTCACTTGGGGGGGTTTTCTCTCATAGCTGCAGTAATTCCAGATGTTCCTTCCCTCACTCCTATGGAGACTGATCTTGGCTACTGACGCCAACAGTAGGTTGTCAATCAGAATAAATACAAACTGCATGGAGACATGGAAAAACTCAGGTCAATGGCTGGGTTTTGAGAGCAAGTGTCCTAAGAGAGAGAACCAGGCAGATGCTAATTCACCTTTGGCTAGCCTTGGAAGCCATGCAGTGTTCTGCTATATTTTAGTTAACAGAAGGCATAAGGGCCAGCCTATATTTGGGGAGAGGGGATGGTATTCAAGAATTTGCAGAAACTACAGTGAAGGTGAATTAGATACCTGGTTAAGCATTAAGCATTTTGAAAACAACTCAGAAGGAAAAAAGATGAGAATAATTTGGTGCTGTCTTAAAAGATCTAAAGGTGATTAATAAACCTAGTCATTAAACTATGAAATATGCTACTTGTGGCTGTTGGTTTCTATGTATTTAAAATCTTTTACAAGGTAATATTAAATTGCTTACTTCCTCGTAACAATAAGGTCACAAAACAGATAAGAAAGAAAATTACACATGCAAACTCATAGCGCAGCTTAGATTTGGGAAAATTAATCATGACATACTTTTCCTTTCTGCAATATCTTCCCAAATTAGTATCAATTTACTATTCCTGAGAAGGTATAAGTTATTAAATTGGACTCAGAAAGTCACCTTTTATTGGCTAAGCCATTACTAAGTCATTAGTCACATGCCAATTAGGTTCAGTTCTATCTGGGTGGGTGCAGGCTGCTGAGAAATGGTGGTACTTCTCCAGTCACCCTTTTCGTTGGTTCCTTAGCTTCAACAAATTGCATATGAACTGTCTAGATAAACAGCTAGAATTGCAAATTACTATATTTTCAACTAAATTTGCTCTACTCAAGTATGGTCAAAGGCTTTAAAGAAGTCTATGCATTGAACTAAACTGAAGATAAGAACAATGTGTAAGTTCAAGCAGAACAAAAAAGGAAATGCTTGATGTTTTTGTCCTTTTGTAAATACAAATAACAATGTTCTAATCATATCTGATCTAATGTTTGTCCTTCTCTTAACTTCTAAATTTGTGAAGTCTCTATCTACTTTTTCTTATTAACCAGAAATTATACATACTTATATATCTATGTAAACACACACACACACACACACACACACACACACACACACACAAAGGTCTAGGGTGAGAATAGCTTACCCATTAAATAGTGATAAAAGTGTTTCCGACAAAGTGGATTGGTCATAAAAAATAATTAAAAACTGAAGCTGAGCTTATAATAGCTTAAACAAAACTGAAGCTGAGGGGGAAACTGAAAAGAGCCAACCTCTCTAAAACAGAATAATAAAGCACATACAATATTAGAGCTATGAGTCTGAAGATTGAAGGTTTTGGATAATGTTAAAGTGAAAGGAAACTCACTCGAAAACTACGTCTGCAGAAAAAGTCCTGGAGCATTAAGATTAATGTTCTTTTAAATAGTTATCCTGGGCCTTGAGTGGAGGTTAAAAACAAAGTTAGGTAGAAAACCCTGCTCAGCAAAGAATAAAATGAACTTTTTCTATGTGCTACATATCGTATAGTGCTTTATATTAATAAAGAAAATAGTTTTTCTAAGAAAATAGTTCTATGTTGCCCATGTAAGCTATCTCGGAAATTCTACCAACAGTCAGAGATGGCACTTGCATGATCAGAGAAGTTCCAAGTCAAATGATCATGGAACAGATCATAAGATTCCACTTAGCAGTCTCTATGTCTGGGAATATTTTTTGTTCAATGTGACAGTCTAAAGCTGAAGGCAGCCTGGGTGAAACAAGAACGACAGTGAAAGCAGTTTCATGTTTGGATAAATGAATTTTTAATAAATGGCTTCTTAGTCATACCTTATCTATATCAGTCCCACATTCAAACATCTACATAGTTAAATTAAACCAAACATTTCAAAGCACAATTCTACAACAGTCATGTTTTAGCACTAGAGGAAAAAAGAAAGGAAAAAAAGTTAATCACTGTGTATTGTCCATGAACTGACTTTCATATTTATGCAGCAGGTGTGTGCCCAGACAGGGCAGCAGGAACAGAATGGCAATATGGGAGAAAACTTATTTTATGTGGTAAATGTTCACTGATAGGGAGTTTGACAATAGGTAACGCTGCTGATTCCATAAAACCAGAATGGATACTGACCTCATTTTATAGTACTACCTTGTAGTATTTTTATAAAATATGCCCCTTCACAAATTAAAACAGTATCTGCTGCAGATGGATTTAATTTTGGTAAAACCAATGGAAAAAGGTCTATGTTAATGCAACATTTGCTGTAAAGATTCCAGAAACACATAAGTCAAAAATTTCAAATTACAATTCCCACAGTAACTGTAACTGCTATACAACATACATAATGGAAGAAATGCTATCAACATATACTACAGTGGAAAATACTCAGTAAGCAGAAACAAGCTGAGTTATGCTTGTTGTGGGAATCATCATTTTCAACTAGCTGAGGATACATAAAAATTGAAATCATAAATATATATATTACTTATGTATTTAATTCTAATTTTTCTTGATCCAATTTAATCAGCTTTGCATCCAAACTACATTTCCCTTTCTTAAATTGTAAATGAATGTCTTTGGTAATTTCCAAATCTACATTATTTGGTTTCCTTATCACATGCAAACCACCTCTGCAGGATGGCTGCATTACACACAATCCCTCCCCCAAAAAGGTCAAAATTTGTCTGCTGGGACCCATTTATCTATATTCCATTTCTCCCTGAAGAATACCACAGGGGAGGAGAAAAAGAATGCCGAAGAGAACAAAATCACACCAAGCTGCTCTTAAAGGCAGAGAAGAGCCGAAGAAAGAGGGATATTAGAACCCCCTAACGACTCCAAGACCCCATCTTCCTAAGCAAAAAATCAGAAAATCACCACCACCACTTACGATTTCCAAAGTGTTCAGTTATGTAACATTATCTCCGAAAATCCTCATAAGAACAGACAAAAAGAAGACAATTTCCAGTTGTTCAGCTCTCTATGAGACAAGTAGAATGTATTTAAGGATGTGCTTTTAGATTACAGTTTAAAGTCTGGGCCACTTAACAGCACTGAACAGCATTACCCACTTACCTCATGGAGCGATTCACTTATTATTGAAGGCAAAATATACTTTATGTAAAAGGATGATGGCTATAAACTAAACATTTAATGTATTTTAAGATTTTTGCTTTAATCTATATTCTAAAAATGTAATAGTGAACAGAAAGAGAAGCAGTTGCCCTTGGAAGCTTGCTTGGACAAACTTAACCCTGCACAGTACATCTAACATTGCTTTTCCCAGTTTGTTCTAACCAAGAAAACTTCCAAAAAGTACGTCTTTTGCTTTTAAGCAGTCTTTACCATCAAGGCATATATCATTATCTTCAAAGTAAGTTACTTTAGCTTAAGAACAATCATATTTCCTTTTTATTTTTACTCTATGTAGTTCTACTTTACCATAGTGCTCATGACCTTGGATTAATATGGAGGGTGATGTAGTTCAACTTTTTGTTACCTAATGGTCCTAATCATGCAACTATTTGGATTAAAATTTTTCTTTAGCCCTTTCCATGGACAACATATCCTTTTTCAGATAATCAAATTGTTCCTTCTTTGTCTAGTGCACCAAGGAAAAACATTAACAAAATATGTGTCAGGAATGTGGCTCAGTAGTAGAGCACATGCCTGGAACGTAAGGAGACCTGAGTTCAATTCCAGGCACTGAAAATAATAAAAAAAAACAATTTGTGAAAGTGAATATTCACAGCGGGCAACAAAATTCAATACAATTTGTCCCTTCTTGGGAGATAACAGTTAATTCTGAGCCTATGAAAAGTGTGACCATTTTACATGTAAATAAAGAATGATGCTTTAAGAGCTAAAAAAAAAATCAGATCCAGTGCCAGAGTGATAGCACAGTGGGTAGGGTGCTTGTCTTGCATGCAACCAACCGGGTTTGATCCCTGGCATGTCAAATGGTTCCCCAAGCATTTCCAGGAGTAATTACTGAGTGCAGAGCCAGGAGTAATCCCTGATCATTGCTGGGTGTGACCCAAAAAGCAAAATAAAATAAAAGTATCAGATCCTAAGAAATATTAATTTTAAAAGGTTATCATGTAGAGGGAAAATGATTTTAATGATACAATGACAAAATAGATCTGGATAAAGATTATTAGAGTAAGTTCTTTCATAACAGGTAACATAAAACATATTCATGGAACATGAACAAATATTCAACATTCAAGAAATTTCCCCTTTACATACAAAGTTAAAGAAAAACACCTATAGGTAGTGCTGCCAGTAAATACTATTTTCAGTTGAAGAAAGAACTGAGATGACTGTTGAGTTAAAGAATCAGCAAGGGATATAAGCTCCCACACTTGTCCATATCTTGTCCGAGAGAAGCGGATGTGCATACATTTTCCAGAGTCCACCCACTTTAGCGTTGTCTCCAGAAAGTGTAGATTCATTCAATGGAAGAGTTGAAATAACATCTTCCAAAAAGATGAAATAACACCCTCCAAAAGAAAAATGAAGAAGAAATAACTAATTCTGAGGATCACAACATATTAAACATAAGGGGCTTACAAATTCCCAAAGATCTGAAATTTTTCAGGTAAGCTAATTATGGTCCTGGAGGCCACAGATTTAAGAAACTATTGCTCCATATTTAAATATAAGAAAAACTGCAGAATTTCATGAATGACAGTAAAATATGAACACATTAAACAAGAGTTGGGGATGTGGTTCAGTGGAAAAATGCATGTTCTTAACATCTAAAGTCAACAGTTCTTTCTTTCCTGGTTCCCTCAGGGTGGGGGTCAAGGGTCAGTCCCCATGATACTTAGCATGGAAGTACTGAAAGCCAGTGTTTGAGTTCAATGCTAGCCATGTAGTGCTGCCTACTCCACCCATTTTATGTGGTGCTGGGGGCTATGAGGGCCACCTCAGTGGTGCTGATGGCAGGCAGCAAGAGCTTTCCCGGTTTGATATTGGGGCATCACACATGCATGGCATTGACTTTAGCCCTTTCTGCTATTTCCCCAGCCCTTAAAATTTCTTTTTTCTCTTATCCAAATGAAAAGGTTGGTAAAGAAGGCCAGAGTGATACTACAGCAGGTAGTGTTTGCCTTGCATGTGGTCGACCTGGGTTCAATCCCCAGCATCCCATATGGTCCCCTAAACACTGCCAAGATTAATTCCTGAGTGCAGAGCCAGGAGTAACCCCTGAGTGTCACAGGGTGTGACCCAAAAAACAAACAAACAAAAAAGGTTGATAAGGGGGAATTGTTATTTTCAGAAAAGAGTAAGTATATTCGAAAACACAACACAAGTGTTATTTATGGAATCAGGTTTATTCAAATTTAGTGTCCATATACTTTTTTGCCAATTTACACAACAGCAACGTATTTTTTAAAGACATAATGACAAAATATTATCCAAGGCTATAGTCTTCCATACAGTCTTCATAGATCCTCGTGTCTAGAAAATGAACTTCATATGCTTAATTCCATAAGTCTTGAAGAAAACCATGATAATGAGCGCCCACAGTCCCAGAATAAAGCCCCCAGGAGGATGCCAATCTTTCGGCTTTGGTTTCTGCAAAACAAAGGGTGAAATAGTAAATTTAACAACAGCTAAATCAGTACTGGTGAAATATAAAAACCGACTGTAACTAACTGAATTGGGATATGCTTTGCTATATTCAAACTACTTTGGTTGAAGAACAATCATACCTGTTTAGTAACCTATTAGGTAGCTCCACCCACCTTTGCAACAAGGGCAAGAATTTCAAACAGGGCATGTACTGCAAAGTCCTCTTTGAAAGATCAATTCGGCTGAATTCTGTTCCTGCATAAGGACCTCCTGAGTACCCCAATCTGCCTAACCATCTCTCCTGAGTGCCCTAACCTACCTAACCATCTCTTATTTCAGTTGATCCAAACCGTCCTTTTCACCTTGGTTTTTTTACATGTTTCATTAAAGTTTTATCTGTATTTAAATTTATATCCATTAGTTTGTTAGTTTTATCTGTTTCTCCAGTTAGGCTCTATGAAGGGCAAGCTGTTAAAATCCCAGCACCTCCAGCAACATTGGAGACAAATGCTACTTGGTTCCATTTATTTAGATATCAATAAATATAGTGTTTTGGGGATGCAGGAGCGTTAACGGCTTTGGTCATCTGGTTATTCCTTTGAGGAGTATGTTCCTTAGCTTATTCTAGAAATTCTGCCTATTTAATATTTAGGAACTCAAAAGTTTATTTACTCCTTAGATTATTTCCAGTTACTAATATTCTTTGACTCCTAAGGTGCTTCTTTGGTTATTCCCATGGACTATTACAGTTATCTTTCAGCTGATTTTGGTAAATTGATGACAAAACTTGACCCCAATTCTCCATACTTATCTGTATCTCCATCAGATATCTGTATCCTATAAGTTGTCTGTATCCATAAGTTATCTGTATCTCCATACATCTGTATCCCAATTCTCCACACTTATCTCCATACTTATCTATACACTCTTTGTAGTACTTGTAACATTTATCCTTAAGAGGTAGAAACTCTATCTTTATTTCTTCAATCAGTTGACATTGATACTATTTTGTTTGATTTTTGGGGGCCACACTCAATTGCTCAAGGGCTTACTTCCGGCTCTGGGTTCAGGGATCACCCCTGGTAGGCTCAAGAGACTATGTGGGGTACCAGGGATCTAACCCAAATAGGACAATGCAAGCAAAGCATCCTGTCTACTGTACTCTCTCCAGTCCCGGAACTTATGACTTCTTCTGAGGCTATGCTTGCTTCTGATTTCTCTCAGTCCCTTGCTACCACCATGAGAAAAAAATATAGGCAATGCTTTTTAAAATAGAAAAAGACACTAAGTAGAGAGGAAATAAGGACTCTGCCAACAAACCATCCAACCCCAAGAAGCAGGAACATCTAAGTAATTTAAACTGATCACATATTCATGTGGAAGACCAGCAGAGAAAAGTGTGCCGTTAAATTCAACCAAAATTTCCTCCTGGAGAATTATGAGCTAAATAAATGATTGAAGTTTTAAGCTACTAAGTTTCTAAATGGAATTTTATGCATCAAAATATGAAATGCATCTATTGAGGTGACAATGTAAAAGAGATATTCCTGATGCTCTGTCATCATAAGAAAACAAAAAATGTTCCCAATTTTTAATCCTGTATTGATTTTTAATTCAATGGAATCCAATATAAATGGGCAGAGAACATGAAAAAACATTTTTCCAAAGACATACAGATGGCTAAAAGGTACAGGGAAAGGTGCATAGCATCACTAATCAGGGAAATGCAAATTAAAATCACAGTAAGATAACACCTCATACCTGTTAGACTGGCTTTTATTCAAATTTAAAAAATAAGTACCAAATGTTACTAAGGTTGTAGAGAAAGGGAATCATGAACTAACAGAACCACCAGATACTTGAGCAAGTCAGTATTTATAAATTCATTTTAAAAAAAAACCACTAAATTGAAAAATATATGTACCCCATCTTTATTAAACATTATTTAAAATGGCCAAGATTTGAAAACCACCTAATTGTCTACTGAAATAGTGTCTACACTTACACACAAAAACACACAGGAATCTACAGGCATAAAGAAAAAGAAAAATCTTGTCATTTACAACAACATGAATGGACCTTGAGGACACCCATGTGAAGTCAGTTAGGGGAAAAAAGAAACTAGGTATGATCTCACTGATACATAGAATCTAAAGAACAAACACACAAAACTGAATTCACAGAAGCAGAGCACGTTAGTAGTTGCTAGAGGGTACAAAGGAAGGTAGGTAAAAGGAAAAGGGGATCAAAGTGGGTGGTTACAAACTGGGGACTGGAAAGATACTATAGCAGCTGACCCTGTCAATCCCGACACCAGAGATGGTCCTCTGAGCACCAGGATTGATACTGGAGCACAGAGCTACAACTAAATCCTAAGAACCACTGGATCTGGTGCTGAAAAAAAAAGTGTACTTCAAATATCTTCATTTAATCTTCTTTTCCAAATTAGATGTGCTGCAATGATACAGTTTAGTACTAGCTATCTTTAAGAAAAAGTAATATGAATAGTGTGACAGCAATATCATATAATGAAGTGCTTTTCAGTATGTGTTTAATGATATTTCTGTATATAATAATATTCCTATTTTTAAAACAACTGCAGGTAATATTTTAGCCATTCTGCAGTGATTTTACAATCAAGTGACAGATTGGTATAATTATTGCATTTTGTAGTACAGCTACATTTGAGGTAAGTTCATATTAAAGCATAGCTTGTAATTTCATTTGTGTCCATATTAAAGCTTCTTATAAAATGACTGATTTTATGGAGTTAAGGTACTCTACTGACTGCTATTAAATACACTCCTCTTTTTTTAACCTTTCACAATAATAGCTCTAATACAAAGGTGAAATGCATACATAAAACACTGCAATTCGTCATGAGCAAACACTTAAAGCTTAAGGGCAAGCTATTATTGAAATGCCTAATATTTCAAATTAAAAAAGATAGGTAGCTAAGCAACACTGCACTTCCAATTGTGAACTGTGTTCAGTATCCCTCTTCATGTTGCTAAGAGAACATTACAGCAGAACTTTAAAATATATATTAAAATCACATAAGGGAGAAACTAAAGATTGGCTCTACTGTGCATGTTTATGAGAAATCAGGAAAATTTTCCAAGGTTTCAATGAGAAACCTTTATTTCAAAATAAATAGAGTATATCAGTATTTTGGGATGTTTTTAAGGAAAGAAAACAGGATGTACTAAGGTTATAGTTATAATTATTTTAAAATTTAGTTTCTTTTCAACTACTCAGGGACATTTATTAGTATTCCTGATTATTAATATCTCTATAAAATATAAGCTGCACTTTTCCAATTAATAGCATGTCACCAAATTTCTTGGGGTGGGGTGTGACCCCCCTCAAACCCCAAGATTTATTTGACTCTCCCCTGGCCTATACACACTGTGTAATCCCCTTCCTTTGTGAAAAAAGGCTCGTGAATATTGATGGGCCAGTATTTGAGGGATCCCAATACAGACTTGGCCAAAAATGAGAAGATTCTGAAGATGCATCTAAGGCCCCTGATTAGCTGATTTTCAGTCAATCAAATGTGAGGAATCTAATCATGTAGGCACCTTAAAAAGGGGCCCAGATACCAGCAACATTGGTGAGAGAGTTGTATTACATGTTCTCCCTGTTGGTCGTGGGGAATCAGCCCTTATTCAGAGTGGTCCATTAACAGGGAAGGGAAGGAAAACAGTCATTAAAAGCTGAAGACCTCAATTTGATCTCTGATAATAAAGAACATAATTCTGCAAATAAATAGAAAACCTGAAAGGGAGCTTGAGATGAGATAGCGGTGCAGTTCTAGGTGACACCTCACTGGAAGCTTTCCAAGACCTGTGAAGAAGACTCAGAAAAAAAATTAAATTCAAAGGTTTGGGTTCTAGAATTCATTGGACAGACTAATACAGATGAGGAAAACAAACAAGACACTATTCCAGAAATCTGAGAGCTTTCTGAGTCTTGGGAAAAGTTTTTGTCTAACTTGAAACACAGATAATCAATGCTTTGAATTGATAATCACCAAGTATGTTTCTACAACACAAAACTAAGCCACAAACATATTTGTCAAACTTGAATTTATAAAGAAATAATACATTGAAATGAAACTATTCATTACAATTGATACCTGTTCCTTTGGCAGAGTAACTGAGTAAGACATTAACTTCACTTATTTGATAAAAGTCAAAGAAGACATCAAGATGGTCAAAAGTCCATCCCCACTGATTATCTGGAAAACTCAAATCATTAAACAACAATGAGGTTATCACCTTACACTAGAGAATGATCTGTAACAAAAAGTCTGGAAACAAAAAGTGTTGGGGAGGATGTGGCAGAAAGCAAGCTCGGTATCGGTGGTGACTCAAATCTAGTTGGAAAGAACTTTGGGACTTCTAAAAAAAAATTAAGACTAGAACTTCCATTTGAACCTGCCATTTCACTCCTAGGAATCTACCCCAAGAACTTAAAAGCATTATTCTGAAAGTACAGATGTACACCTACATTCACTGCAGCATTAATACAATAGCCAAGATCTGGAAACAACCCAAGAGTCCAACAACAGAGAAGTGGATACAGAAACTGCAGTCTATATATGCGCAATTGCATACACTTCAGCTATGAGACAAGATGCAATCTGGTACTTTGTTGCAACCTAGGTGGAACTAGGGGAAGTCATGCTAGTGAAGTGAGTCAGAGAGAAAAAGACATATATCAGATGATCTCACTCCACATGCACAGTGTAAAGAATCAAAGTTAGGGATGAGATCATTCCTGGGGAACAGTGCCAATAGCACGGTGATCTGAGGGTGCAAGGTGGAGTGGGGGTTGGGAAAAGAGAGACCATGGGATAATGATGGAGGCGCTGAGCACTTTGGTGGTAAGAATGAAGTAGCAACATTGCACATATGAGAATAATATTGGAACTATGCAAAATAAAATAAAACAGCCCTAATAAACCAATTAAAATAAGAGTATACATAAAAAGAATGAAATACAATTCCTTATACTCTTCCATACCTACTTATTCCCTAGGACCCTGTTCCAATATTAATATCACTTACAGGTAAAATCTGTTCCATTCCTTTGCAAGAAATAATTTACTTCTCTGGTAATAACAATACTTGATTTCTACGCTTACACTATAATTAACTTATTAGGTATAAATCAACTACATTTTGATATGGAAAGGTAGGTCTACAGTTGAATCTCAACAAAACAATGTTCATGAAAAATCAACTAGTTCCAGATGCCCCATTCACTCTCAGCGGAACAAACATCTCTGAATACAGCAGTTATGGTACCTAGGTCGAGGAATTCAACATGATGAAGGACCTAAACCCTGAGTTGCAGGGAAGAAGAGAGCAGCTAAAAAGGACAAAGAACCCGACTCCAGGCACATCTCTGTCCTCCACCCTCCTCCCTGCATTAACATAGGCCTCAGAGACCTG
>JAJIBD010005950.1:0-36723 GCA_021461705.1 Cryptotis parvus
AAAAAAAAAAAACCAACAATGAAACTAGAGACAGATATGATGCAATAGTTTAGGTTCCTGTATAAGGAAGACAGTGGATCCTTCAGAAGGTGTCTCCTTTGTAGAGAAAGTATCAGAGTCACCAGTTCAACTACAGGCTTTCTTTAACCAGTTTTGGTCACCAGCCGCTGTCTCTGTGCTTTCTGTGTATTTCCTTAGTCCACTTCCTGCTCTGACCGGTGAATGAACCCTGATGCAGGTTGTTGTTCATCTTGCTCTTCTCAAATGCGGATCTTAATTTCTAGTAAGCTTCTTTTTTTTTTTTTTTAATTTTTGGGTCACACCCGGCAATGCTCAGGGGTTTCCTGGCTCTGCTCTCAGGAATTACTCCTGGCAGTGCTCAGGGCCATATGAGATGCCGGAGATCGAACCCAGGTCGGCCGTGTGCAAGGCAAATGCCCTACCACTGTGCTATCGCTCTGGCCCCTTCTAGTAAGCTTCTTGGTAGTCTCAACTAATTTTCAGAGATTGCTCCAGTCTAGCTCAGTGCTTTGAATCATAACTACTCTCTTACCTTTATTCAGCTTTTACTACATCAAACGTTCAATAAAGGCAGGTATTTGGACTCATTTATCTCTCACTCTTCCCTAAATTTGCCTGGCTTAAAATCACATTTTAGAACACATTGAAACAAGGGAATGAAATCCACCATTTCCACTTCTTAAATACAGTATTTTTTCTGACCTTTTTTCTTCATTATGGAGCCAGTAGTGTGCCCAGGTGACCAAGTGATGCAAGGAATCAAACCTCCTAATGCAAAGCATTACATTTTTTTTCTAGGCATAGGTTAGCATTCCAAAATGAATATCAACTTTTTTTTAAAATAGCTAAATAAACTGAAATTGATGCCTTTCTTTTTTTAGGCTGGGAATGGGTTCCATGGGAAGAATTTCCTCCATTGGACCAGCTTTTCTGGGCGCTCCGTTGTTTAAAGGAACAAGGCTATGATCCATTTAAAGAAGATATGGATCATCTGAAAGGATACAAGGGAAATCACTGATAAGCAAACTGAATTTTTTTTCAAAAGAAGAAAGAACTTAGAGAAAGGATAAAAATTTACATTTCAAAAGTCTATTTGACCTATGAAGTGTCAAATGATTGCCAGTATATTTGCAGTTTTCTAATGTAACCATCATTCTTTTGGCAAGTACTTATGAAAAATTTTCAGGGATTCTGTAAGAAGTACATTTCAGACATACAGTGTGGTCAGTAGAGATCACATCTTGGTTAATTGTTCTGTATTTCTCTGTGATATTTACTGTGCTGCTCTGATACCACCTTGCACAAGGAAGAGTGCAGGGAGATTTGCTGTAGTGTTCAAATTCTTTTCTTTTCTTTCTTTTTCTCCGTTGATCATTGATTTGCTCGGCGGGCACCAACATCTCCATATGTCCTGTCACATGCTAGTGTAGCCCAAGGGCACCTGCTTGCTCCAGGAACATGAAGAGCCTCAAACCATTCCATCAAGTCATGGGAATGAGGTCTATAATTGTTACTGGGATTTGGCATATCAAATACGATAGCTTGCCAGGCTCTGCCGTGCGGTGGGAGTGTTCAAACAGGGATCCTAATTCAGCTGTGTACAATATGCTTGTTGTAGAGCTAATGGTGTGTGTTGATTTTCCCCTTGTTTCATTGAAAACAAATTTTTTGTTTTGGTAAATACTGTAAAAATCCCTGTGATTAGAGCAAATAGGAGTGATCATTAGCATAGTTTCCAGGATTCTGATGGAGAACCAAGACGTGAAATAAACTGGGAAACTAGAATCTGTTTCTTACACTGACAGGCTGTTAATTTTTGGGCTTCTCAATCTCTGTGAGATCCAGCATCCTTGTATGTCAAATGCTCTCGGGGGGCCTTGTTTCACAAGCCAGTGGGGAGGTCCTTGGGACCCCTTGAGGGACTGTAAAGTCAAAGCTATGTCTGTCATTCCATGACATTATTTGCCGTTTTCATCTTGACTGTAGAGAGCAGCTTTCCAGAGGCTACATGATGAAACTCTAACAGCCTGCTGACAAAATACAGATGTAGACATGTGAATCTAGCTCTTCTGCTGTATCACTGTCTTCCCGTTCATCATCGATTTCCTCGAGCGGGCACCAGTAACATCTCCATATGACCTGTCTCATGCAAGTAGAGCCCAAGGGCATCTGCTTGCTCCAGGAACATAAAGAGCCTCAAACCATTCCATCAGGTCATGGGAATGAGGTCTAAAATTGTTACTGGCATTTGGCATATCACATACGACACGGGTAGCTTGCCAGGCTCTGCTGTGCGGGTAGCATACTCTTGTAGTCATCTCTAAATCCAGCATTTATTGATGAATTGCGTGACCACTTGCAGCTGCGCGAGCCAGGCTGTGATAGGCTGGTCTGCTGGGTGGAGTTCTGACGAGAGGGAAGTTCGGATGTGGAAAATGGAGGCCCTCATGAAGTGAGGGGTCATCTGGCTTGTTGTGAGGCTCTGCTGGGGTGGCAGGCCAGGGCTAGAACCCACCATCCCTCCTGGGCGCCTCGTGCACGGCTGGGCACAGGGAGAGCCAGTAGCAGCTCCGCCCCATGTCTGTGATTCTCCAGCTCTTCTGCTATGTATAGAAATTCACAAAATTGCAATCATTATCCCTTTCACTTTTTTTAGAAAATGTTACTTTTTTATAAAAGTTATTTAATGTAATTTTATTAAGCTGGAGAGATAGTACAACTAGCAGGGAGCTTACTTTGCACTCAGCCAACCCAGTTTTGATTCTCAGCATCCCTTATCAGAATCCCCAGCAGGAATAATTCCTGAGTGCAGAGCCAGGAGCAATCCCAGAGCATCACCAGGTATGTCCACCGAGCAAAAACAAAACAACAAAAAACAAAAACATTTCAAATAAATTAATAAAAATACAATTTCTCCTTTAAAATTCATATTATAGGAGTAGGTAAAACTCTACAAAAGCCTCTTTGCAGCCCTTAGTAACCTCATAGTATAAAGGGCTGTAAAACCAAAATGTTAAAGAATGACTTAAACCATTAATTCAGATGTTTCTTTCTCCACCCACTTCTGTGAAATCCTGTGCTTCTAGAGCTGGCTGCATGGTAATATTTTTCTCCCAAAAGAATGGAGTATTTATTGAATCACCATGATGAAGCCCAGTCTCTTCACCAGAGTCCCTCCCACCCCCAGCCTGCCTCTGTGGCAACCACTTTTTCCTTTTCTCCATTCAGACACTAGTTTGTAATCCTGTTACTGAAGGGGTTTCATGCATATCACTTTACCTCCTTTTAGCACCCAGCTTAGTATTCTTACCTCTCATACATGCTACCATATTTTTCCCCACGGGCCAAAGTAGGAGTAGGCATTTACCTTGCAAACAGCTGATTCCAGTTCAGTCCCCTGCACTGCCTATGGTGCCCTGAGCAGGGCCAGGAGTGACTCCTGAGTGCCAAACCATAAAAAAGCCCTGACCATCTCTGGGTGTGTCCAAAAAAAAAAAAAAAAAACCGATATTGGGACTAGAGAGTATAGAACAGGGTTAAGGCTAGATAGTACAGGACTTGCCCTGCAAGAAGGCCAACTCTGCTTCAGTCCCCGGTACCACATATGGTCTCCCAAGCACTGGCAGGATCCCAGAGCACAGAGCCAGGAGTACGCCCTGAGCACCACCGGGTATACAGTAAAACCTAAAAAAAGAAGAAAGATATTTTTCCAGGAATAAATATCATTTAGGTTTTTTTTTTTTTTTTTTTTTTTTGCCCTTTTTTTGGATCACACCCAGTGATGCTCAGGAATTACTCTTGGCATTGCTGGGACACCATATGGGGTGCCGGGGATCAAACCCAGGTTGACTGCGCGCAAGGCAAACACCCTACCCACTGGACTATCGCTCCCGCCCATCATTTATAAGTTTTTTCATACAAAGGTTTCTCGTTTGTTTTTTAGGACACACCTGGCAGTGCCCACGGTCAGTCCTGGCAGGTGGAGGGCATTGAACCCGGTGAGCTGTGTCAGCACTCTGCCTGCTGTACTCTCTGCTGCCCCCGCCTCTTTTTGAAGTAAAGTAAAATAATTTGAAGGGCAGAAGAGTACAGATGTTGAGATGCTTGTACACTGTTGACTCAGGTTTGGTCCCTGGTACCGCATAGGGTCCCCCATGCATCACCAGGGAGTGAGCTCTAAGCACCCTATCCACCAGTGAGACCCCAAAGAGAAGTTGAAGCTGAGAGCATGTCTCAGGTGAGATGAAGGTGAATCAAGACAGAGAATACACCTTGTATTCTTCTTTTTTTTATTAAGGCACTGTGATGCTATTCATATTATTCGAGGCCATGACTTGAGCACCTGCTGTATTGTATTGTCTTCCTAAAAGCAAGTTCCTTTATCTAGAGACCTTGTCTATGTACTGTATCAGCTAAAATGGCTTATTTATTGCCATGTTCTTTATAGTAGTTTTAGCTTTGGGGTCACAGTGGTGCTTGAGGTACGGTATGTGGGGCTAGGAATTAGATTCGGACCAGCTGCTTGCAAACACCCTAACCGCTATACTCCGCTTCTGGCTCTCCTGGTTTTTAAATGAAAAACTTCGGACTAAAGAGGTGCTCAAATTCTTGCAGAAAGCAGCAGTTATCAGGGCCCTTAAAACCTGTAGGGTGCTGGGATTCAGACTGCAACGTGTAGCTACAGAAAGCCATTTTCGATAGCTAAGGAACCAGGTCTTGAATCCTGCCTTCTAACAGCTGGGTGACTCTGGCCACACTTTGAGAAATGCCACTTTCAAGGTGTTTTAAAATGCAACCATATATGGGGTTGGAAAGAGAATGCAGTGTCAAAGCACTTGCCCTGCGTGTTCAATTCCTGGCACCCCAGAAGGCCCCTGAACACAGCCAGGTGTACCCCCAAAGTAAACAACATGACCATTCTGTTTTGCACAAGTCTGATGCCCTTCATATATGAGGGGTGCTTTTTCTATTGGTTATAAAAGAACCAATAGAAAAAGTTTATATTTTTTTATATTGGTTTATAATGGTTTATTTTTCTTTAAAATCTCTTTTCTCTCTCTTCCTTCCTTTTACACATTGTGGCTTGTAATACATACATTTAGAAGTTATCATATATATATGATCGTCTCCCATTCCGATGCTCAGGGGCACTAGTAACATCTCCATTAGTCCGTCACAAGCAGTGCAACCCAAGGGCATCTACTTGCTACAGGGACAGGAGGCGCCCAAAACCATTCTTCAGGTTATGGACTGATTCCATAATAGTTACTAGTCTTTGGCATAAAAATAAATAAACACGTAGCTTGCCAGGCTTACCGGTAGTGGTATAGTCTCAGTAGAAGGCTCTCAACCCGAGCATTTACTGAGAAACTTAAAGGGGAAGATCAAGTTTTCTCTTGATGGAGCCTGAGGAACTATGGAGTCTGGATGTTGAGATGACTAACGCATGATGTGGTTTGCTCTGGCTTCTGCCAGGCTTACTGGTATCAGTTAAAACGTGTCTATAATATGATATATACATATATATGTATGTATATAACTTCTAAATGTATTACAAGCCACAATGTGTAAAAAGGAAGAGAGGAGAAATGTGTGTGTGTGTGTGTGTGTGTGTATATATATATATATATATATATATATATATATATATCCCTTTGCTCAGTTCTAGGCTGGCATTGTCATTTTCTTTTTTTTAAAAACATTTTATTATACCACCGTGAGATATACAATTACAACATTGTTCACGTTTGGAGGTTTCGGGTCACACAGTGTTCCAGGACCCGCCCTCCACCAGTGCCCATTTCCCACCACCCATGTCCCCAATTCCCTCCCCCATCCCACGTCCTGCCTAAATGGCAGGTTCTTTATCTCCTCTCTCTCCCTCTCTCTTCCTTCTCTTACACATTGTGGGTTGCACTACATACACTTAGAAGCCATCATTTGCATTTTTTGTCTGTATTTAATGCTTAGCAACTGTATTTTTTGATGACAGAAATGAAGTTTACCACTGACTTTATGGACAATACAATATAGCAGGTGCTCAGGTTGTGTGAAAATAAAGTGCTTTGTCTATGAATCTTTACACTGGACACATTTTTGGGGGGTTACACGGTCCATCCTCACACTTGCTGTTCACAAGTATCAAAGAGTATCTTATGTGCTGATTTAGATGCTTCTTTTTAGTACTCTAAGATCAAATGGAACTTTTCACTGCAGGAGAAAGTAGCAGTCTAAAAGCATTTTTCTTCTTGATTTTGTCTAAAGAGGTACATGAACTCTGGGTTCTATGTCATGATAGAACAGTGTCATGTCATGTCATATATACGTACATATTATGATACCAATATCCAAGGTCAAGTGAAACATGGATCAGGAGGTCTTGTCAAAGGTGGAAATTGTCACAAACGTGTGGGAGTCAGAGGCTAGGTAAGACAGAAAATGGAACAGTGTGCTAACAATTGTCAAAAGTACTAATACCAACCTAGAACTGAGCATTAAATAGAAGCAAAAAGATACACATGATAACCCTTTAATGTATGTTCTGTAATCCATAGTCTGGAAGGGAAGGAAAAGAGAAAGAGAGAGAAAGGGGAAAGAAATAAAGAACCTGCCATGGAGGAGGGCTGGGAGAGGGGGAGGGAACTAGGGACGTTGGTAGTGGGAGATGGGCACTGGTGGAGGGATGGGTGCTGGAACACTGTATGACCAAAACCCAAATATGAACATCTTTGTAATTGTATATCTCACGGTGGTATAATAAAATACTTTAAAAAAAAAAGAAATGTCATGTGTTTGTGTTTATTTTCAGCTTGTGCATCTGTAAAGCCAAAGTTGAAACCGATACAATATCAAAGATCATGGGGACAAAAATACATGCCTTGGGCAAGGATTAAGCTGAAGGGAGGTGGTTTTAAGGTGCTTGCCTTGCATGTGGCAAACTCTGGTTTGATTCCCAGGACCACATATGGTCCCCCAAGCACCACCAGGAGTGACCCCAGAACACCCATCACCAGGTGTGGTCCCAACAAGCAAAACCCCAGAATTCTAAGTGTAGAAAATGCAACAGAAATAACTTCTTTTCCTTTTTTGGGTCACACCCGGCAAGGCTCAGGGTTATTTCTGGCTCTGCACTCAGAAATTGCTCCTAGCGGTGCTTGGGGACCAAATGGGACGTCGAGGTCTGAAAGAGTCAATTGGCAGGTAGGCCATGGCAAGGCACGTGCCCTGCCTCTTGTACTATAACGCTGGCCCTGCAACAGAAACAATGTCTTACAGTGAAGGGGTATTTATTTTAAATAATGAGCAAAAGAGTGTACAAACAAAAGTGATTTATTTACAATACTTACAATAGTTACAAACAGTAGACAATTTCTCCTGTTCCTATGACAGAAGTTAACAAACAGCCTTCACTTTCAAATGAGTTTTGAATTTTGAGATACACAATCAGCACTTTTAATTTAAAAGTTTTGTACATAGGTGATTTCCCTTAAGTTTTATTTATTTTTTTTCTTTTTGGGTCACACTGGCAATGCTCAGGAGTTACTCCTGGCTCTGCACCAAGGAATTACTCCTGGTGGTGCTTGGGGGACCATATGGGATGCTGGGGATCGAACCCAGGTCAGCTGTGTGCAAGACAAATGCCATACCCGCTGTGCTATGGCTCCAGCCCCAAGTTTTATTTCTTAACTACTATGTAGAGGTCCAACACAACTGGAATTGAACAGGGTGATATAGCACTGACCAGAACAATTTTTCCAACACAGTAAATTGTGATTTTTCACTAGCGGTGATGTAGTACTGACCAGAATAATCTCTTCAATCACAGTAAATTGTAATTTTTCACCAGCTGGCTTGAAAAGAAAGTCCACTGTGATTTTTAATGGGCTACACAACTGCAAATAGCCAAACTTTGCCTTTAAGAAAGTTTTTTTAGTATTCATTCTGTTTTTCTTATCGCCAGTGTTTTTTTAATCAGAGTCACTACTACTGCTCGAGGAGTCTGTTGACATAACCTCTACATCGTCTTCATTTTCTTTATTATGTCCCGGAGGTTCCAACAAAAAGTCACTACTGTGACTTGGCGGCAACATATTAATTGACATATCATTTGACTGCCACGGGTACTGAGGAGCAAGGACGTCTGGAGAAAAGAAGAAGCACGTGTAAGAACATTTCTACCACCAATTAATTTTTCTACTGGCATTCTTAGAGTAAAATATTTTTAAGGCTAGAAATTGAAATATATAGTTGCTAAGAATTAAGTGACCATATGTGATATTTTAGTAACTAGAACCTGTTGTTTAAATCCCACTTTACTCTAAGAACTCTTTAAAGTCAACGGACATTTTTTTTCCCTGTAAGACATCCATAGTAACAAGCCAAACATTCGTGTTGGTAGTGGGATGCAGTGCAGAGAAGAGCACTAGCCTTGCATCTGGGGCGGGGGCTTTCACAATCTAGTGCTAAGGAATGGGAACATAGCCCCTAAGTGAGCGTTGATTAATCAAGATTAAGATTTTAAGAGTCGAAAGAGTTCTACTAATTGGATGGCCAGTTATCAACTGCCTCTTAATCCTCAAACCCACCCCTCTCCCTGGACCCTGAAAACATTTCCCCTTTGCAACAGACCAAGTTTTGTCAGCAGGGAGCACTGAGTGCCTTTCAGAGGAATTGCTTATCTTCCTGAATCCTGTTTCCTCATTCTCTGGTATCTGGCAGTGTTGGTGCTTTGATCATCTTTAGCCTTAACAAATTTCAGCTTCACCTTATCGTGGTGTCCCAGTTAAGTTTCACCCTTACTCCAAACAGTAACTTCTCAGCACATCTCAGGCATCAGGATAATTTGCTACTTGCCAGTTCTGGCCTGTAACACCTCACCTAACTGCTCTCCTCTCCAGTGGGTCAAGCTATACACCCACCACAACGAGGGCACCGGGTTACGTGTCAACCTTAGGCTTGGGTGGAGAGGAGCCTCATTTGTCAGCCCCCACAGGGGGTGGCGGGGTGGTGGTGATATCTCCTGCCTTGGTCTTAGGTGAAGTCACCGCTTCCTGTATTTGTTATTATTGTGCTTTTAGCAGTCTTGTTAGTTACTAGAAAATGTTTTGAGATTTCCTTGCTCACATTGTTGGTGTGGTTCGTGACTCCTGACTGGACAATGGTTAGCATATGACACAGTGCAATAACAAAGAGAACAATGAGATGGCCTGGGAAACCAATGCACTGGGAGTTCCCGAGGTAACCAAAACATAGCACACAGCATTTGCAGTAACCTGCATTTGGGGGCCACACCCAGCGGACTTACTTCTGGCTCTGCACTCTGAGAGTACTCCTGGAGGGCTTGGGGACCTTATTGAGCATCAGGGATTGAATCCGGGTCAGCAACACACAAGGCAAGTACCCTACCTGCTCTAGCCCTGGTAACCAGCATTTTTTTTTCAATAAAATGTTAAGCCTTCAGAAGGTACCTTCTAATAATGAAGAGCAGAAATGTTTCTAATAATGAGAGCAGAAATGAAACAAGTAAAGTAACTGTTCAGGGAGTCTGTTTTGCAAATCAAAACAAGTAATCTACAAAAGATAACATATGGGAGCTATAAAATATGAACAGTATATCTGTAGAAGTTGAGGAAAACTATCAACCAAATCCCACAATAAATTATAGTTACTACTAAAACTGATTTAAAATAGCTTTGTTATTCCTTTTCTTGCAGGTTTTTCAGAGTGTGTTCACTTTGTAGTTTTGTTTTGTTTTTTACTTTTTGGGTCACACCGGCAGGGGTTACTCCTGGTGGTGCTCGGGGACCATATGGGATGCCAGGGGTGGAACCCGGATGGGCCGCATGCAAGGCAAACGCCCTACCCACTATGCTATTGTTCCAGCCCTCACTTCATAGTTTTTAAACTGAACATATATACAATCTTACTATTGATACAATGATTCACAATTTTTAAAAGTGTATTTACTTTTTTTTTTTTCTTTTTTGGGTCACACCCGGCAATGCTCAGGGGTTACTCCTGGCTCTGCACTCAGGAATTACTCCTGGCGGTGCGCAGGGGACCATATGGGACGCCAGGGATCGAACCTGGGCCAGCACAGGCCGGCCGCGTGCAAGGCAACGCCCTACTGGCTGGGCTATCGCTCCGGCCCCTTAAAAGTATATTTAGAGTAGTAATTTTAAAAAGACATGCTTTCACTAATCACGGTATTTAGCATGGCAGAGAAACTCAATTTTCATTGCTTCCATCTAGTAGTCTTTATTTATTATTTATTCATTTATTCATTCATTCATTCATTCATTCATTCATTCATTCATTCATTCATTTATTTATTTATTTATTTATTTGCCTTTTTGGGTCACACCCGGCAACGCTCTGGGGTTACTCCTGGCTCTGCGCTCAAGAATTACTCCTGGCGGTGCTCGGGGGACCATATGGGATGCCGGGGATCGAACCCGGGCCGGCACAGGCCGGCCACGTGCAAGGCAGACGCCCTACCCGCTGGGCTATCGCTCCGCCCCCATCTAGTAGTCTTTAACATGAGCAAAAGGCAGCATAAAAAAAATCCTGTGTAGGGGGCAATCCTGTGTAGAGACCAAAGTATGCTGAGCTCCCTCTGGCAACACTGGCTAGTGTGAAAGCATCCTTCTGAGGAACATTACCTGGCAATCTGCCTGCTGCAAGTGCGTCTCCTGGTAGGTGACCATTCACACCGTTAGTAGGATTGTTCATCTGACCCAATAATCCACTTCTCATCTCTAAGTCAGTTGGGTATGGTCTCCGTGGGTCCCCTTATTTAAAACAGACAAGAAACAACCTTCATATACAAAATAAAAATTATGACAAATGCCTTGCATGGTTTATGCCTGACACCACAAATAACAAAGATGACAAGTAGTTGACACACTCATGCACTGTTTCACTTTTTGAAAACTCCAGTTGTTCTTTCAGTTTTGAAAGATGAGCAGTCATATGGCCAATTGTTTTCAAGAGTGTACAAAATTACATGCATTATAAGTATTAATAAGACTACTTTTTATGTATCAGAGAAATTATCATTTTAGCAAAATTCCAAATGACAAAAAGATACGGATTCTTCTTTCTAGTAAGAAAATAAAGCATATACTCTAAAAGGATGACGACACTTTTGGGCGACATGTGGCAGGGCTTACAGGCTATTCCTGACTCCAACTCAGGGACTGCTTCTAGTGGCGCTTGGGAGGGATCAAAGTTTGGGCTTCTTTAAAGGGATATATGTGAAGATCTTACAGTATCTGTACTGCACACCTTAATGCCCAGAAGGAGGGAGAGTTGGGGGAGGGGAGAAGGGGGGGAGAAGAGAGTCATAGAAGCAGGTGGGAGGGAAACTGGGGACATTGTAGTGGTGGGAAATGTGCACTTGTGGAGTGACCAGTGTTGAAACACGGTATGACTGAAACTTAATCATGAACTACTTTGTAACTGATTCTCACAGTTATTCATGGGGCCTCTAGCAAATACTGAAAGCTCTACCCCGGCTGGAAATGATGGCACCGATGTGATGGCACATGATTTTTTGGGGGCCATATCGAGCAGTGCTCAGGACTAACTCCTAGAACTGTGCTCAGGGTTCTTTCCTGGCAGATTCAGGGGTGCGAGGGCTTGAAACCAGGTTGGCCACTTCCAAGACATGCCCTATCTGATGTACCATCTCTAAGGCCCCTGATGAAACACTTTTTGTCGGTTCCATTTACTGTTTCTGAACCACACTCGGGGTGTTTAGGGGTTACTCCTAGTTCTGCACTCAGGAATCACTCCTGAGTGATTCCTCATATGCTTCGGGGGCCATACGGGATCCTGGAGATTAAGCCCGAGGTGGTGGCATACAAGGCAAACCACCTTCCCACTGCACCACTGCTCCAGTCCTAGCGCACACTTTTTAGATAGAAAGGACTGAAAACACTGGATTTTTTTTTTTTTTTTTAAACTGTCATCTAACTAACCTCTCTGATTGTGTTATTACTATAATTTTCCAGTGGAGTCAATCACAAAGTCAATTACCTTCATTTAGAATCATAAAAATGTAATAAACAGTCTGGAACTGATAAAAACTTGGTCAGATTTTGATCAACGGGGGCTGGAGTGATAGTACAAGCAAGCAGGACATTTGCCTCTGGCATCCCATATGGCTCCCTAAGCACTGCCAGGAGGAATTCCTGAGTGCAGAACGAGGAGTAACCCCTGAGCATCATCTAGCAACTTTTGATAATGCTTCTCCCAAGTGCCAGACTCTCACACCCTAGACAGACTGTAGTTACCTGCTTGGTGTTTTATCAGGCCATACCAGGTTTGCTCAGTGAAATACATATTGTACAGGGGGTAGAACATGGGCAGGCCACATGCCAAGTAAGCACCTTCATTCATCCCTGCACTTTCTCTCTGCCCAACCCTCGGTGCCTTTAGCATTAGAACCACAGAGGAGCTATCAAAATTGACATAACCAACTCCCACTTCTCCCCAAAGACTCTGGGCTGTTTTACCATAGATCTATCTCTGCTTTTGTCTTATCCACTGCCAATATAACTGCAGTCTGTTACTATTCTTTCTTGCTTTAGCTACTCCAGTCCTTTCCAGTTGTCTGTGCTTGCTATTGACTGCTCAGTGCTTCGTATGTAACACCTGAATTAACTCTTGTTTCACAGGCTGGAATCTTTGTGGAAATCATAATGGTTGTAAAAAGAGTTATCTGCCCTGCCTGGGTTGTAGAGGCATGTATCTACGGCTTTAGAATCTTCTCATTATTTTTATTTAAAAACTATTATACATACAGGCTGCGAAACAGTACAGGGTAAGGTGCTTGCCTTGCACACAGACAATCTGGGTTCGTTCCTGGCACCCCATATTGTCCCCCCAAATCCCGCCAGCAGTGATCTCTGAGCACAGAGCCAGAAATCCTAAGCACTGCTGGATGTGGTCCCAAAAACAAATAAATAAAATGAAATAAAAACTATACATTTAACAAAGAAAAGATACAATCCTTAGTATCTTCCCACTCCCAAATTGATCAAGTTCATAATCTCTATTCTTACTGGACACTAAAGACTTTTTATAAAAACAGGTAGCAGGTGGACAAGGTGAAGTAATTATATATTTAAACACCCGCTCTTTGGTATGGTCATCAAAAACTCACACAGATTATATATATATAAATAATTGAAAGAAAGGCATTACCTGGAACCCAGGTCAGTGGGGCACACACAGCATTACTCGCACTAATCCTATGCGCATACTTTATTATTTCTTCAGAGGAGATAGCACCTGAATCAAGAGGAAAGTGTCAGTTTAGTACTACACATAAGTTTATACAATTCAATATCATAGTTACACATCAAACTTAAATGACCTGTATGGTAATCTAAGACATTATAATCATAAATCACATATATTTCCAAGATAGAGGGAAAACTCAATTCAGGAAATCATCTTACATAATTTAAAGTACCAAACTTCAAAGATAAGCCTTAGCAACAAAGAACAGAAGTTTCACCTCCCAACGTAACCAAGCTATTAAATCAGGACATTTAATACTACGCTACTTGGTTATTCATGCTTTATTCATGCTGAAAGGTACCCACAACCTATGGAATAGAGCTGAGTATCCTGACACCCATCCTCAAATACATGACCATTTAATCTTTGATAAAGGAGCAAAAAGTACCAAATAGAGTAAGGAAAGCCTCTTCAACAAGTGGTGCTGGGGAAACTGGACAGCTACATGCAAAAGAATGAATTTGGACCTCTTGTCTAACACAATGTGCAAAACTCAGATTAAAATGGATTAAAGATCTCAATATCAGACCTGAAACCATAAAGTACATCAAAGAAAATATAGGAAAAACCCTCCACGACATTGAAGCTAAAGGCATCTTCAAAGATGAAATATCACTAACAAAGCAACTGGAAGAAAAGATAAAATATATGGAACTACATGAAACTAAAAAAGCTTCTGTACCTCAAAATAAACAGTGACCAAGATACAAAGACAGTCCACAGAATGGAAAAGAATATTCACCCAATACCCATCTGAGACAGACATGGGGCAGAGCTCCTACTGGCTCTCCCTGTGCCCAGCCGCTCATGAGGCGCCCGGGAGGGATGGCAGGTTCTAGCCCTGGCCCGCCACCCCAGCAGAGCCTCACAACAAGCCAGACAACCCCCCATTCTATGAGGGCCTCCATTTTCCACATCCGGACTTCCCCCTCTTCAGAACTCCACCCAGCAGACCAGCCTATCACAGCCCGGCTCATCAATAAATGCTGAATTTTGAGATGACTACAAGAGTATGCTACCCGCACAGCAGAGCCTGGCAAGCTACCCATGTCGTATTTGATATGCCAGATACCAGTAACAATTATAGACCTCATTCCCATGACCTGATGGAATGGTTTGAGGCTCTTTATGTTCCTGGAGCAAGCAGGTGTCCTTGGGCTCTACTTGCATGAGACAGGTCATATGGAGATGTTACTGGTGCCTGCCCGAGCAAATCGATGCTGAACGGGAAGACAGTGATACAGTGATACCCATCTGATAAGGGCTCAATATCCAGGATCTATCAGGCACTGGTAGAACTTTACAAGAGAAAAACAGTCAACCCCACCAAAAAATGGGTAGAAGAAATGAACAGAAACTTTGACAAGGAAGACATTCGAATGGCCAAAAGGCATATGAAAAATTGCTCATCATCACTAATCATCAGAGAGATGCAAATCAAAACAACAAGAAGATGTCATCTCACACCACAGAGACCGGCACATATCCAAAAGAGCAAGGACAACAAATGCTAGTGTGGATGTGGGGAGAAAGGGACTCTCATCCATTATTGGTGGGAATGTCCAGTGGTATAGCCTTTTGGAAAACAATACGGACATCCCTCCAAAGACCAGAAATTCAACTCCCATTTGACCCAGCCATACCACTCCTGGGAATATACCCTGGGAAACCCAAAAACACACAAGGGGAACACCATCTGCACTTTTATTTTCATAGCAGCACTATTCACAATAGCCAGAATCTGGAAACAACCAGAGTGGCCGAGAACTGATGACTGGATAAAGAAACTGGTACATCTACACAATGAAATAGCTGTTAGGAAAAAAATTAAGTTATGAAATTCGCCTATAAATGAATGGACATGGAGAGGATCATGTTGAGTGAAATTAGCCAGAAGGAAAAAGGCAGATATAGAATGACAGCATTTATTTACATGACATAAATATATAAATATATATATAAAATATATATGTATATATATATGTATATATATATATCCATATATATATATATATATAAAAATATACGGACACATACATATTATGATACCAATATCCAAGGCCAGGCAAAACATGAATCAGAAGGTCTTGTCAACAGGTGGAATCTACCACAAGTGTGTGGGAGTCAGAGGTTAGGTAAGACAGAGAAGGGAACAGTGTACTAATAATGTCGAAAATGATAATACCAGCCAGAACTGAGCATTACATGCAGGCAAAAAGATAAACATGATAACCTCTAAATTTATGTATTGCAGTCCACAATGTGTAAGAGAAGGGAGAGGGAGAGAGAGAAAGAGAAGAGATAAAGAACCTGCCATAGAGGCAGGCTAGGGAGAGGGGAGGGAATCGGGGACATTGGTAGTGGGAAATGGGCACTGTTGGGGGATGGGTGCTGGAACACTGTATGACTGAAACCCAAACATGAACATCTTTGTAATTGTATATCTCATGGTAGTATAATATTAAAAAAAAAAAAAAAAGGTGCCCACAATATATTCACTAGGTTAAAAAAAAGCTGCTAAATAATAACGTAAGTAGCATGGTCTGATCCTAGACATTATAAGGATACTTAACTTTCAAGGGCGAGGGAGATGGCTCAAGGGCTGAAGCACAAGCTTTTCACGCAGGAGCACCCCTTTCAGTCCCCGGTACTGCATGGCCCCTGAGCACAGTAAGCACCACTGCCTGGGGTGCCCCCAAAACAAGAATGTTTGGTGGGGGTGGGGGGGGGGGGGGGGGGGGGGGGGGGGGAGAGAGAGAGAACAGCCGGACAGGACGTTTGCCTTGCATGTGGCTGACCAGAGTTCAATTCCCAGCATCCTATATGGTCCCCGGCACACCACCAGGAGTAATTCCTGAGTGCAGAACATGGCCAGGTGTTTTCCAAAAACAAAACCTCAAAAACCCCAATTTGGTGGGAAGTAACATAGGGGGTTAGGGTGTACACAAGGCATGCATTCCATACAGGTTTGCTCCTGGGTGCCACAAGGTCTTCTAAACATTGCTGGGTATTGTAACCCTGGAGGCCCCAGCAACACACTGTATCCTAAGGCCCTAGCACTGAACCACTGGCCTGGTTGGCCGAGTACCGCAGGGAGTGGACCCAGGGCTCCCTCAACACTTTTTAGGAGTCCTCCAAAAATAGGAATGTCTCTTATTTATTGGTTTGGGGGCCACAACTGACCATGCTCAGACTTACCTCTGGCTGTGTGCTCAGGGTTCCATATGGGATTTCAGGATTGGACCTCGTGCAAAACAGGAGTCCTACCACTGTATTATCGCTCCAGTCCCCCAGAAGTTTTTGCTTCAGAATATAGCACATACAAGGATGTGCAGGGCCAGAACAATAGCACAGAGGAGAGGGTATTTGCCTTGCACATGGCTGACCTGGGTCGATCCCCGGCATCACATATGGTCCCCCAAGCACCACCAGGAGTAATTCCTGAGCATTGCCAGGTGTGACCCAAAAAAAGAAAAAGGAGAATATAAGTAAATCATATCTCTTAAAAGATCTGGGGCCGGAGCAATAGTCCAGCGGGTAGGGCGTTTGCCTTGCACGCAGCCAACCCGGGTTCGATCCCGGCATCCCATATGGTCCCCAAGCACCACCAGGAGTAATTCCTGAGCATTGCGGGTGTGACCCAAAAAAGAAAAAAAAAGATTTGCATTTTTCCTGTTTTTATTTTTTTATATTTATATAAAAACATAAGACCAAATATTAAGAGTGATCTAAAAAAGGAGAATATAAGTAAATCATATCTCTTAAAGGTCTGGGGCCGGAGCGATAGTCCAGCGGGTAGGGCATTTGCCTTGCACGCAGCCAACCCAGGTTCGATCCCGGCATTCAATATGGCCCCCGAGCACTGCCAGGAGTAACTCCTGAGTGCAGAGCCAGGAGTAAGCCCTGAGCATCACTGGGTGTGACCCAAAAAGAAAAAAAAAAAAAGGTGAAGTAACTAAAATTTTTATTGGAATTCTGTCTTTAGTACATAAATTAAAATACTCCAAAAGGAAGACTTTTCTAGGAGCAGATAGACAGAGAGGCAGAGTGGGTTTCTCTCTAAACATGGACGTGAGAGCATCCGAGGCCGTATCAAATTCCCACTGCCTCCCGAATTCCCACTTCATTACGGGCTCAGCCCCACTCCAGCTGATCAATGCATGCTCTACTTTCATCATTCCATATCCTATCTTTCAAACTCCAACTCAAATCCCATTTCCATTTTCCGGCTTTTCCTAGCAATTTAAAAACCCACTGTGCTTACTGCACATTTGGGTACAGTCAACTTAGGATGGTATATTGCTAGTTATAACCTGAAAAAGTCATGGTAGTTCAGAGTAATACCTAGCATAGTGGTAGCACTCAGCAAACATTTTTTAACAAAAACTTACTGGAACCCTTTCAAGAGCAGCAAATGGTCACCAATATTTTTATCACTTCCCTGAAATAAAAATTTAGATTGTTTCAGAAAGTTATATAATATTCCAATGGAACTAACCTTTTCTTGCTTTTTCTATTGATTTGAGTTTTTCTTTTGCTTGGTAAACAGCTGTTGCCTAATTTAAACAACATTAAAAAAAGAAACATGGTTTAATTTTCACTGTATCAAACTGCAACAGGACCAGTTACTGTTTTCTTTATAGCCATTGCAGAAGAGAACCAGACCAGGTACAACCACCCCTACCAAGAATCTAATTCTTACATCTAGAATAGCAAAATTGTTTTTAATAGTTTACAGAGCACATTCTTAAAATGCTAATATTATACGTTATAATATTATATTATATTGCCTCATGTCTGACAACTGTTGTAAATAACCCCTCTGTCCCCTTTCACACAAAGGTAAACTGCAAAATAAAATGAGCTTTATCTAGTATATAAATTCACAACTTGAGTTAAGAGTCAAAGCCACTTCAGGTTTAAATTTGATCTGAGGCAGGAGAGACAGTACAGTAGGGAGGGTCCTTATCTTGCACATAGCTCACCTGAGCTAGATTCCCAGCATCCTATATGCATTCCTTCCAGCCCCAATCCCCATCAAGAGTGATCCCTGAGTGCAGAATCAGAGTAAGCCCTGACTATAGCCGAGTGTGGTCCAAAAACAAAGCAAAAAACTAAATTCCATTTCTAATGTCTACCGTTGGTGGGCAAGATTCACTCAGAATCTTGGCTTCTTCATCTATAAAATGGAATAATAGTACTGATCTCATATAACTATTACGAGGCGGAGATTATATGCATATAGTACAAAGCAAAGGGCCTGTTATACAACTGTCAATGTCAGCTATTATCTGAATCTCTCAATCCTATTATAGCCCATCTATTTATAATCTTTAAATCATAATTAGATTTTTTAGAACTATGCTCTGAAGAATATAATAACAAGAAGCTTCTATTTGCTTGTTTATTTACTTAACAAAAAAAAAGGGGGGGGGGGTTTGAGATGCACAGGCTGTGCTTAAGAGCTTATTCCTGGCTCTGCACCCAGGCGTCAATCTCCTGGCAATGCTGGGGGATCAGATCCAATGTAGGGGACTGAACTCGGGTCAGCTGTGGATGAGGCAAGCACTCTACCCAGTGTTTGATCTCTCTGCCCCTAAAAAGGAAGTTCCAGAAGAATATTCACCAGAGCATTATTTATAACAGAGAGCTGGAATTTAAATAGCAATACAATATCACTCAGTATTCTGCTGACTGCAAGAGGCAGAATCACAACATAATGCAAATAGCAAGGGACAGTTTTGAGACCAGATAGGTCACTTTTCTTTTTTCCCTCTTCTAAAGAGACCACGTTCCTCTATTAATATATTCTGATAAGTATTACTTTAGTAGTCAAAACTGTATGAGTTTATTCTTGCTGGGAGAGAGCATCTTCTATGGAGCTGCAGACCATGAGCGGGGCATGTCCCAGTCCGCGGGACACGACTGTGAAAGCACAGTCAGTGCAGAGGAACGTCTGGAGCCCCCTCAGGACCAAGGTAAGGCCTGGGTCTGGCGCCTCCTTACCCACCTGCACATACCGCAGTGCTCTGCAAAAACCCAAGGCTAATGAGCCCATGAGAAGTTAACCCTGGAATGCCTTCATGGTCAGGGCATGAGATGAACAGCTGCCTTGTGACTATGACTAAGTGTGCTCCAGGTGCTTCTTTGTCTAAAACCATATATAAGAAGCTGATGTGGGAATAAAATTGCTGGACATGTAGTCACTGCCTTGTTCTGGACACACCGCACCATTCCAGGTCTAGCATCCACTAGAGATGTAGCAATTTTGAGATAGAGCGTTTGTAGTTTCTTCAGTAGGAGGAATTCAATACTATATTGCTGAGGGTTCCCACCCCTCAGTGGCAGAGTTAAGATTAGAATTTAACTTAATTTTTATTTTGGCAACATGATTATATCATAACAGTGTGACCACTTATAGTTACTGCTCAAGAGCGCCCCAGGCCCTCCACCACTGTCCTGACTCCAAATCCCTTGCCCACAATGGCTGGATCATGGGGCTTGCTATAATTACAGACTGTTTTGACACATTTTTTGAAAAAGGTTATCAGTGGCAGGGACGGTATAAGATTTGGTCCATACAAGACCCAAATTTATGTGCACCTACCACTATATAACTATTAACTATTATTTGGTCAAACCAGTAGGCAAATCATAGAAAAAGAAAGAAAACTAAAAAAAGAGACAAAAAAAAAAAAGAAAGAAAATTGTCTTCTTAAAATAGTAGCTAAGAACAAGAAACAAAAAACTAGAATCCTTGACAAATACCAAGACTAAACGATAAATATTTTAATACAGTGGAACCTTGATTAATGCACTGACTTTTATGCTGCTAAAGCACAGAAGTAACATGTAACTTCTGATTCCCCCAAAACTTAGCTTTAATAGCCTGCAGCTGATTGAAAGTCAAACTGAAAAGAATCATAGTAGAGTGTAACATTTGTTGTATATTACATGTTCTAGGGGCTGGAGTGATAGCCCAGCGGGTAGGGCGTTTGCCTTGCACGCGGCCGGCCCATGCCGGCCCGGGTTCGATCCCGGCATCCCATGTGGTCCCCCGAGCACCGCCAGGAGTGATTCCTGAGTGCAGAGCCAGGAGAAACCCCTGAGCATTGCAGGGTGTGACCCAAAAAGCTAAAAAAAAAAAAAAAAATACATGTTCTATATACTGTACTCATACAATAAGACCAAAGAAAAGTGCGTTCAAGGAAACAGTTAAAAGAAATACATCTATAATACATTTTTGGGCACTTATCAAGCTTATGCCCTGTTTATAAGAAATTCCAAGTGAATCTGCAGTCAAACCTGTGCTGAAGGCCAACAACTATCTAAATGGAAGATTTAGAGTATTATCAAGGGAAACATATCAAGACAGAAGCCGAAACTTCTATTTCTGTAATCCAATCATGTGAGTTCTGTACTGAAAATGCAGTTCCAAAGTAACACGAGCTCTAAAAACAGAAGGACCATGACATTTCAGGAAGCAAACTGACTCATTTAGACTTGGAAAGTTTCCCACCATATCGACTATTTTTAATATCTTTTTCAGAAACGTACTAAAAAATATCCTTTCCTTAAAACCAACCTGCCAACTTACCAGTATCTGTTCTGCTTCTTTTAGCTGCTTTTGTAGTTGTTGAATATCACTGTCTCTCTTCTCTACTTCTTTTTCTAAAACTTGCATTTCATGATGGATTTTTCCTTGATTAAGTGCCAATTTCATCAGCTCTTGAAACTCCGCATCTCTGTGAATTAACAACTCCAGCACCTGTCAGATAATAATCAAAACAGACACTTGAAAGGACCCAGACAGCATCATATCCTTGGGGGACTTGCATTAAGCTGGTTGGACTGGGGCCATCAGTTGGACCCCTCAGCATATCGAGGGCCACTGGGGAGCTGTTCTGGAAGTTTCAATGATTAACTTCAAAGAACCTAATCACCCAGTCCTCATACAAAATAAACAGGAAAGCTGCAGAAGTTATGTTTGTTTTTAACTAAGAAGCTACTTATGGGCCACCTGCCCCTTGAGGTGTTGCAGGTGTGGCTGCGGTACCCGCTGCATTGGCAGGTGGCAGACAGGAGATAGACTCGTCTACACCCCCCCAAGGCTCTGCCCTGTGGGCCCTGGATGGTGGATGGTCTAACACAGAAAAAGACAGGGCCTCCTGGGATAAACACAGAGCCATTGCAGAGCCTGGCAAACTACCCGTGGTGTATTCGATGTGCCAAAAACAGTAACAATAGAGATGAACTGGACAAGGGACAGACTAACAGCTGCGCTGCCCGGCCCACGTGGAGCAGCCCATGGAGTCTCTGAGGAATCGGCTAGTCCCCAGCCGAGACCAACGTAGCTCCTAGGGTAAAGCAGTCATGTGGGGGGAAGCCACGCTGACTAGAATTGGAGCAGGGATTTGGGCTCCCTCTCAATGCAAGTGGGAGTGGCAACGGGCTCGAAGCCTCCGAAACCAGATGAACCAGACAAGGGGCAGACCCGACACACAGCTATGACAGTGCATAGCGGCACCAGAGGCTAAGCTAACAAAGTAGGCTAGGACCAGGTTCTTCCCAGGAGCTTTCACATCTGTACACCATAATGATCACTGTAGTTGTAACAAACTGGAGAGGTTGATGGGGAATGAGGAACTATAATGTCACACTAGAATTCACTACTGAATATACACATAGATAATTGCATCATAAACCGTAAGGCAAGCCACAAGGTGTAGGAGAAGAGAGAAATACAGAGACAGAAATAGAGATAGAGAGAAAGATGAGAGGCTCAGATGCACGGGGGAGAGCTGCCATTCAGCTCTCCTTTAGCTCAGCTGACCATGAGGCTCCCAGGAGACAAGATGGGTTTTGGGAGTGGGCCCATCACTTCTTTAGGGCCTTGGAAGCAGCCAGATGAGACTCACTCACCATAATAGCAGCATTATCATGGTCCTGACCCCACAACTCATCAGAACCCACGCAAGACAGATGCTGATCTCAAGACCAGCTCAGAACAGCTGAGTTCGAGCCCAGGTAGGCGGCTCTCAGAGGCGGAAGTCACTGAGGCGGGTGTTCCTTGAGATGGAGCTGAGGTACCCCTTCCCCTCTTTGACCCGTCCCAGAGGCCTGGTGGCCTGCCCATGAACTGCCTCAGGGCTCTCGGCCATGATACAGAGACTCAGAAACTTACAGGGGAGAGCTGCCATCTGGCTCTCCCCTAGCTCAGCTGACCATGAGGCTCCCAAGAGGCAAGATGAGTTTTGGCCCATCACCTCTGTAGGGCCTCGGAAGCAGCCAGATGAGACTCGCTCACCATAATAGTCGCTATTTTCATGGTCAGACCAGGTACATCAAACTAGTGGAACCAATCATGTTCTAGAATATATTACAATCTACAATGTGTGAGAAAGGGAAGAGAAAAGGAGAGAGAGAGAGAGAGAGAGAGAGAGAGAGAAAGAGAAAGAGAGAAAGGAGATAAAGAACCTGCCATGGAGGCAGGCTGGGGGAAGAGGGAGGGAGGTGGGGACATTGGTGATGGGAGATGGGCAGGGGTGGGGATAGGTGTTGGAGCACTGTAGAACCAAAATTCAAACATGAACACCTTATAATTGTATATCTAACAGTGGTATAATAAAATATTGTTTAAAAAAAAAGAAGCTACTTACTTGGTTTTCCTCTCCAGGTTGTAACATCTTTTGGTTTCTTGAAATTGCCAGCATTTCAATTAGTTCTCTAAAAAGAAAAGGGGTAGGGTGAGAAATCTTCGCAAAGCAAACTGAACAACTGAACCGATGTTCAGTTCAGTTCATGGCATGCGAAGTGCTCCTGACCACTGGCCTACAGTTCTCTAACGCCGGCTTTAGGCTCCCACCCGAACCTGAGGGAAGCGCCCAGGGCAGACCAGCTGCTCGCACTCACTCACAAGTCTCGGTGTTGTTCATCACCAAATCTAGCTTTCCCAGCTGCACTACCAAGTTTCCACCCAGCTCCTTTCTTTAGACTAAACAAACTCACCCGTTCATAGGATTAACAAGGGAGGAAACAGTTCTCCAAGACAACCCACAAAACCAACAAAGACCAAAAAGAAAACAAAAAAAACCTAGAGCGTTCATTCATTGACACTTTGGGACCATTACTTTGGGAACAGTTCTACTGGGCATATTTGTTGTATGCAGTAAACACACGCTCAGACAGCAAGCAGTTAACACACGATCTATATGGGCAGTGCCAAATACTTTGAAGCAGGGGAAATGATAGAGGCTTCTGAAAAGAATACCCTGTTCCTGGTTTGTCGGGGAGCCACTGGGGTCCCCAAAACATCAGGAAACGAGTACCCTTCTACCTAGGAAGCCAGTGGAAAATGGATGAAAACTCAGGAGTCCAGCGCAGTTCCCAAAGGCTTTTACTAATGACCAATAAAACAAGCTCTGCCACTGCAATCCAAGATAATGGGATTCCCCAGACCTCTCACTCTTGGTCAGAATTTAGACTGTGCACTCTGCCTGAGTCTCCCACCAACATGGATCCCAATACAAGTCAGTCCCCTTATGTATCCAAAAATAATCCTTTCTTCAGGGAGGGTCGTGTCAACAAAGGCTAACAGTTTCTAGGTGAAGAAGTAGGGTAGTACTGCACTTGTTTCAGGTCTAAACAAATGATTATGCTAGGGACTAGTCCCTTTCTCTGGATTATCTCTTATGTCAAAACACTGGAGGGAGGGAGAGAGAGCTGGTATAATGAAATACATCTCAACAGATGTGTATTTGTGGGGAGAAGCATAATTTCAGGGGTTTCATGCAATCTGGTACCCATAAGGTCCATCTATTTTCTGTTCTGCACCACGGTGATTCTGAGTGTCTTGTCTTCTGTTTACTGAAAGGGTCATGCTCGCCTGCTTGAGGGCTAACTAGCATGATCCTTCCTGTAATCTTAAACATCTTAAAGGGTAGTTTCACGTAGCCAGGGTAGTGGTCTCCTGGTAAATTCTAATTGTTGCGCACTGGCACCAGTGGCTATTAACAGCAATTGTGCCCAATCTAGATAACATTAAAACCATAGTAGAGAGTATAGTAATGCTTCAGAAGTTACTGATTCAGAGTCAAAATGACTCTTGTAACTGCCACATCCTCCATCAGTGTTTACACAGAAGAGAGGTCTCATTAGCATGAACCCTGGCTTCAGTACATGTAAATACCTTAAACTGTAAATAGACTAAACAGCAAAGATCCCCAGCTAGCTAGGCCTGTCATCCACCGCTGGTTCATGTAAAAGGATGCAAGTGCAGAGTCACCAAGGAGAGCCGACTGTATCACCAAGGAGAACCGACTGTACTCAGCGCTGGCCTGGGATGGAGCAAGAAGTCAAATCCGAGCAACATTTGGAAGGACCGACTCAACTTTAGCACTCTCAAGAATGCCAGGGCATTAAAGCTGGTTCCCATTTGACAGAAGGGCCGTGAAAGCGGAAGGGATGGGCAGAACTACCTCCGCGGTGGTCCACCCCCATCCCACGCTGCATTCCAGCCATTCCAAACATGCGTTATCACTCACAGGCTGTGCGACCACACGCTGCACGGCGCTTTGCACACGCCCGATGCGGCCCCCGCCGCCTAAGTAAGTCTGACGATGAATTCCTTCCCAAGTACCCCAACATGAGTCCGAGAGCCGGGACAGGCGCCCAGTGTCCCGACTTCAGCAGCCCCCTCGCCCCCGTTCCAGCTCCCAGGTCTGTCCTACCCGGGGCTCCCCCGGGCTGGGCATCGACTCCGCTTCATGAGCCTGGGCTAGCACTGGGGGGCGTTTCCGAACTCGTCGCTAGTCGGTGGAGGGAGGACAGAGCCTCGATCTCTAAGGGCCCCTGCTGTCACTATTAAAAATGTTTTCCCTACGCGAGGGGGAAATGCCGCGTGGGGTGCTGACGCCCGTGCAGTGCCTATGGAGGGGTCCCACGCAGGGCGGGCGAGTCCGCAGTGGGGCCGGCCGGCCCCTCGGACATTACCTCGACAATACCTCCAGGTCCTCCAGTGCTGACAGCAGCCGCTCTCGCGTGCTGTTTCCGCCCGCCGCTCCCGAGGCACCGGCCGGTCGCTCCTTCTCCTTCTCGCCACTCGAAGACGCCGCCATCCTCGCCACTGGCTCGGGAAGAGGCGGGCTCCGGAGGCGGAAGGGAAGGTCATCGAGGCGGCGGGGGAAGAGAGGCCCTGTCAGAGCGCCCCCCGCGCGCCTGGAGGGACACTGCGAGCGGCGGCGCCCTCTGCAGGACTGGCGAAGGCATCGTCGCTGAGCCAAAGCCCAGCACAACTAACTAGGCGAGTACAAAGCCTTTTCTGTTCTGTGTCTTCTGTTCTCAAGTTGGAATGAATAGTAGGTAGGCTTCGGCTAGGGAGTTTACGTAGAAGAAGTAACAATGTAATGGCTACTTCTTATGTCAGTTCCTTGCACAATAGTCTCCACAGAATTTTAGCGTATCCATCAGGATTGGAGTCTTTTTTTTTTTTTTTCTTTCTGGGTCACAACCGGTGATGCTCAGGGGTTACTTCTGTCTCTGCACTCAGGAATTACTCCTGGTAGTGTTCGGGGGACCACACTGGGGTGCCGGGATCTGGCCCAGGTCCGCCGTGCAAGGCAAGGCCCTCCCTGATGTGCTATTGCTCCGGTCCCCACAGGATTGGAGTCTTAAGAGTTAACTGAGACTTTGTGAGCTGCCTCCCCAAGGTCCCTTGCAGAAACTTGGGGACAAGGCATCCTGTGACAAAGCATCCCTCTAAGGGGACCTTCACAGATAACCCAAAGAACAAGGCTCAGTTTCAGATGACTTCACGAACTTGGCAACATTTCTGCCAGAGCTTGATGTCAGCCGCTGCACCTTGCTTGAGGACACGGTTTTAATGTTGCTTAATGATTTTCTTTATTCTGAGTTGTTCTGTAAAATCCTCAGTGTGCATATACATGCTCCATTACTTTCCAGAGAATCTACTATGATCTGTCCTGTTTTCTGTGCCTATGGAGCAGTAAACTTTGCTAACTCACTATCCCCATGGTTTCTAATATTTTTACCTATTGGATCTTATATCATCTATCTGTGATGGCAATCTCTTATCTCTATCATTAACCTCTCTTTAGTCTACATTCTAAACACTCTTCCAACATGCCTGTTAGGCTTTTCATGGAGGTGATATACACTTTAGACCAAGAACCATCACCCTTTTAATTTTCTTAAAATTTTCTTGTCGCACACATAACAAAATGGACTACTCTAATTAATCTTCATTTTTCCAGTCCAGTGGCATTAAATGTGCTCATAGTGTGAGCTACCACCACCAACATCATTTCCTGACCTTTTCCATCAGACAGAATGGAAACTCAGTACCTAGTGAATTACTCTCCTCAGCCCCTTGCAATCACCATTCTGTTTCTGTCTCAAGATTTTCACTTTTCTAGATATTCCATATAAGTGCGTACATTACTTGTTCTTTTATGATTGGCATTTCATTGAGCTTAATGCCTTCAAGGTTCATCCATGTGGTAGCTCATATCAAAATGTCCCTCCTTTTAATATATAAAAATGTTATTTTGTGGATTTGAGTTTACGTAGATGAAACTCAAATGACTGATGCTCAGAGGTTACTCCTGACTCTTTTACTCTGGAATTACTCGGTGGAAGTACTCAGAGGACCATATGGGAATGCCCGGGATTGAGCCCAGATGCATGGCCAGCGCCGTAGCCACCATACCATCTCTCTAGGCCCCCAAGTAGACCATTTATGGTCCTTCCCTTTAAAAAGTAAATAATACTCTATTATGCACATGTGCACACTACATTTGCTTATTAATCCACGTGCTGATGGATACTTGCTCTTTTCCATCTTTTCTTAATCCATCCTTATAATCTCATCTCTTTATAAAATGTGTTGTTCATTGATCATTATGACAGTTAATTTTTTTATGAACAAAGTAAACAATTTTAATGGATGAAAACATTAAATCTATGAATCTACAGAAAAAAGAACTGCCATTTAAGAGAACTTTTAAGTGAACTCTAGTCTGAAACTGGTTAAAGTTTAAGGAATTAAGCCCTTTCCCTGGCTCTCCCGAACTGACGACCTTGAGGAAATTCAAAATGTAAAGAATGTGTCATTATTTCAATTAAGTAGGCCACTCTTCTTAGTTTTTTTTTTAACATTTTATTATACCACCGTGAGATATACAATTACAATGCTGTTCACGCTTGGGGGTTTCGGTCACACAGTGTTCCAGCACCCGCCCTCCACCAGTGCCCCCAGCCACCACCCATGTCCCCAATTCCCTCCCCCCCCTCCCACATACTGCCTAAATGGCAGGTTCTTTATCTCCTCTCCTCTCCCTCTCTCTCTCCTCCTTCTCCCACACATTGTGGGTTGCACTACGCATACACTTAGAAGCCATCATTTGCATTTTTTTGTCTGTATTTAATGCTCAGTTCTATGTTAGCATCAGAACTTTAGACATTTATTCACACATGTTCCCTTCTCTATCTAAACTAACCTCTGACTCCCACACGCTTGTGGTAATTTCCACTTCGGTAAGATCACCTAGTATATTTATGTCATGCAAATAAATGCAGTTAATTTAAATTAATTTATATCATTTTTATTAGTGAAAATGCTTCAAATATTTGGTATAGCACATATTCCAAACCAGAAGTGTGTGCAACAAATACACGTTAACCCACTTTTCCTATAGTGAACAATGTTGTAAAGAACTTTCCCTAGCAGGAAAATGCAAAGTTAATATAGTACTGTTATGAATCCAGACAAGTTGGATTATTAAAGAGGTCAGCTAGAAGGAATAGAGCATCAGCACCTGTGGTTTCCTCAGTCCAGCACCTGTCCTCTTGTCTATTCTGCTGGGCACAGCATTGAGAATCTCTTCAGGGAATATGTAATAAATTCATTCACAGCAATTGTTGCATAACCCAATGAAATGCCAATGACTTCACTCACAAGTAAAATGCCAAGCACAAGTTTTCTCATAGACAAACTATACAGAGAGCTACAGAGAGCAAAATTGTTACCTGAATGTTCTTGTTAAACAATGAAGGTAGATTTTGAAAATTAAAATTAATAGTTGGATTCAACAATCAGAATTTGGATCTTCACAGCATAGGATATTTGTGTCAAAGAGATTGGAAGGTTGGTATTCATAGCACACACTTCCCTAGAGTGCAAAAAACCTTGGACACCTTTTACTTTCCAACCTGCCTCCAATTCTGATCCTGGCTAATTCCTTCTGCTAAACAGCCAATTCTCAGATAATGGAATACATTTGATTTTAGCTTTTTAATTGCAGTTGCATTCTAAGCATGACTCTGAGCAGCTCAAGTCAATAATTTTCTTTACTTTATGTTACTTTCTTAGGAGTTAAATTCCTGTCATCTTGTTTATTTACTTGACCAGCATAGATTTATCTTGGGTCATGATTCTGGTTTGAAAAAGGGAAGATCATATTAGTGTAGGAACCAACATAAAAATTTGGGGAAATCTAATAGGTAAAAAAATGACCAATATTGAATCCTATTTTATGGAAATTGAAGTTCATTTTATATATGTTGTCAACTCCTGAACACCTCTGTTTCATAGCTACACTTACAGTTTATATACCATTTGAACAATATCCATAGACTTATTGTATAATATAGACATACAGTTTTGCAAACTTTGTAGAATCAGGTGTGATGGATAAAATATGACTTATTTTATATGAACAAATATGAATGCATTATAGCAATAACTCATGGTAACTTAGAGTTTAAGTATTTTCAATCAGGAAAATACTTGTGGTTTCTTCTTGTGAAATTGTTCATATTTAACATGTCCTGGTGAACTGAGGCTAAAGCTCTGTGAGAGAACACTTGTCTTACATATGTGAGACCCTGAACAGGATTGGCAGAACATTAGATGAAGGACAAACATGCGAGCAAGCTGGCTTCCGAAAAGGATTCAGCACAATCGATCATATCCACACGGTAACCAAGCTCATTGAGGTTTGTAGGGAGTTCAAGATGCCGCTCTGTCTCATGTTCATTGATTTAAAGAAAGTCTTTGATTCTGTGGAGACCGAAGTGGTCATCGAAGCCCCTAGCCAAACAGGGTGTTCAAACCCAATACATCAAGATCCTTTGTGAGCTGTATTATGGATTCACCACCAGGATCACACCATTCTACAAGGAAGTGATCACTGATGTCAAAAGAGGGGTTTGGCAGGATGATACCATTTCACCAAAACTCTTCAGCACTGCCCTTAAGAACATCATGCGACAATTAGAATGGGAAGGAATGGGAGTGAAGATAGACGGTCGGCAACTACACCACCTCCCGCTTCGCTGATGACATCATTCTAATAACACCAAACATTAGCCAAGCGGCACAAATGCTGACTGACTTCGACAGAGAATGTGGAAAGATAGATTTACAGCTGAATCTAAAGAAAACAATGTTTATGAAAAATGAACTAGTTCCAGAGGCCCCATTCACTCTCAGTGGAACAGACATCTCTGAATGCAGCAGTTATGTGTACCTAGGTCGAGAAGTCAACATGATGAACGACCTAAAACCTGAGCTTTGCAGGAGGAAGAGAGCGGCATGGAATGCCTTCAAGAGCATCAAAGAAATAGCGAAAAAGACAAAAGAACCTCTGGCTCCAGGCACATCTCTTTGACTCCACTGTTCTCCCTGCATTAACATATGCCTCAGTGACCTGGGCCCTATGAAAGCAGGATGAGAACGCTATTCAGGTCTCCCAAAGGGGAATCAAAAGAGCTATGCTTCGAATATCATGCCTCACTTAAGTGAGAGAAGGAAACTGGAGTTCTGACAACCATCGCTGTTCCAACACTGTCTCATTTGTCAAGGCATCGAAAATCAGATGGACTGGACATGTAATGTGATTTGGAGATGGCCACTGGACTAGAGCCGTTACTAACTGGATCCCACATGATGTCAAAAGATCATGTGGCAGCCCACCTACAAGATGGTCAGACTTCTTCGTCAAGACCATGAACGAACGATTTGAGGCTCTTCGTATTCCTGAAACAATCAGATGCCTTTGGGCTACACTGGCATGTGATAGGGTCAAATGAAAATGTTACTGGCTCCCGCCTCGGGAAATCGATGAACAACAGGATGTCTAGTGATCTAGTGATCTAGTGATGTGAGACCATTGGCTCAGTCTCCAATACCAAAGCATTTAAAAAAATCGAGGGCCGGAGCGATAGCCAAGCGGGTAGGGCACCTGCCTTGAACGTGGCTGGCGTGTGTCTGCCTGGGTTTGATCCCTGGTATCCCACATGGCCCCCGAGCACCGCCAGGAGTAATTCCTGAGTGCAGAGCCAGGAGTAGCCCCTGAGCATTGCCGGGTATGAACCCCCTAAAAAAAGCAAAAAAAAAATTGAGACAAAGCAAAACATACTAGGCACTATTCAAAAACACTTGAAAAAAATGTAACTCATTAAAGGGCTTAAGAGATAATGTAGTGGATAGGATGCTTTCCTTGCACGTGACTGATTGGGTTTGATCCCCAGTGCCCATGTGGTCCGCAAGCCCACCAGGAATAATTCCTGAGTACAGAGTCGGGAGTCACCCACAAGCATCACAGGGTGTGCCCCCTACAGAAAGGGAAAACAACACACTGAACTCTGAAATTGTGTGTCAATATATATCTTCGATGTGTGAGACCCTGGCTTAGATCCCAGGTATTAAAAAATTATTTGATTTTTTTTTATCTCTTCCCCAGGTAAATATTATTAACTTCTTGTTTCAGGTAATGAATTTTGGAGGCAGAGAAATGAGACTTGCCCAAGCTCATGCAGAGAGTGTGACAAAGCTGGAATCTGAACTCAGGAGTCGGGCTCTGTGGCCAGACTCTTAACCACTTAACCACTGTGCTTATCCAGCCTCCCTTTCAAGAAGAGGGAAGGAAACTTTATGCACTGAAAATGGTCTCAGGATTCAAGTAAAACAGCAGCACTACATCTCTCATGTAAAAACATAACCAGTGCTGCTGGACCTACTTAACAATGAAACTGCCCTCAGAAGCACCTTAGTCTCCTATTTCAAACCCATAACATAATGAAAAGCTCCCACTGTTGGCAATTGCTCAGTGTTAATTAAAGTCACTGGCCTGTGGAGAGTGTGGCATTTGTCTTTAACTCCCTACATTCTTGTGTCTTAAGAATAAAAAACAACTTAGGTTAAACATACCATTCTCTTTAAATATTGGTGGTATGGTTTCAATGGAAAGGTTTTCTAGAATAAACCAGATCTTTTAAAAATAAAATCTCCTCTCCCTGAAATTCTCCACATGTCATTGAAAATTTAATACCCCTTAGTAACTCAAAAAGCTACTTCTCAGTAATGCAAGGGAAACAAAAGGATGGACAACATTTATTATTGATCTTATCTGACAGATTCACTTATTATATCAACAATTATTCATGGGACTGATGTTATAGGTGTTTGCCTTGCATGTGGCCATTCTCGTTTTGATCTATGGCACCCCATATGGCTCCCCGCTTGCAGCCAAGACAAGCGTGATCCCTGAGTGTAAAGCTTTTAGCACTTCCGGGTGTGACCTCCAAACTAAAAACCAAAACAACCAAAACCCCAAATATTTATGAAGTTCTGTTTATGTGACAGGGACCACACAAGTGCTGTGCTGGCAGAGATGAACAAGACAAGAGAGGTCAGGGAGGTCATTGTATAGATTAGACAGATTCCTAGGAGGATAGAGGTCGACCAGACTAAATATTGTGAGATAGGACAAGAAGATTAGCAGGGATAGAGGAAACAGCGAATGAGAATTGTTAAAATATCTCTCTTTTTGTATTTTTAAATTTTTATTTATTTATTTTTGGGCCACATCCAGTGATGTTCAGGGGTTATTCCAGGCTCTGCACTCAAGAATCATTCCTGATGGTGCTTGGGTGATCTGGAATGCTGGGGATAGAACTGGAATCAGCTGTGTGCAAGGTAAGCACCTTACCCACTGTACTACCACTCCACCTCCAAAATAGCTCTTCTTCGATAACAATTCACTATCAGTATCACTATCTTCCCGTTCATCATCGATTTGCTCGAGCGGGCACCAGTAACATCTCCATATGTCCTGTCTCATGCAAGTAGAGCCCAAGGGCACCTGCTTGCTCCAGGAACATAAAAAGCCTCAAACCATTCCAATCAGGTCATGGGAATGAGGTCTATAATAATGGTTCTGGAATTTTTTTGGGGTCCATCACTCAATCCACTATCCATCTGAATTAAGGAGTTAATTGTTATCGAGGTGCCAGTAATAATTATAGACCTTGATAACAATTAACTCCTTAATTCAGATGGATAGTGGATTGAGTGATGGACCTCCAAAAAAAATTCCAGAACCACATCCCACATTACCTTATCTGGAAAAAGAGCCCTTGAACAATTAATTAATGATCCCAAAAATAAGATTAACTCTGGCTCTTCTAGGAGGCCCTAAATCCAATGACAAGCATCTTACATGAGACACACAGAGAAGAGAGGAGATAAACCATGAGCAGCGAGGCAGGTCTTAGAGAGATGCAGCCATAGTCAAGGAATGTCTACAGATGCCAGTGACGGGAAGAGGCCAGGAAGGATACTTCCCAGGGGCCTTAAGCCCTGCCAGGGATTTTGGACCTGATTTTGGACTCCTGGCCTCCTGAACAGAGAATTACTCTGTTGTTTTTCAGCTACTTGGTTTGTGCCAATTTCTCTATTACAGCAGAAACTAATACAGGATGGAAACAGTCCAGTCTGAGTAGAGTGAGTAGAATTAGATGCTAAGGAAATACATTTCTTGCCCTGAATAACACAAATCACTATGTTTCTTGGATGTCCAAAGACAACAAATGAAATGCGTTTATTTTAGTACATGAGTACACCAGGAGTTAAAACCCTCGAAACACTCTGTGCTGGTTAGAAGTAGCCCCAGTTATAGAATAAATAATTGAAAGAAGTCTCTTTTCTACTCAGACCCAACCTGTGATTAAACTCTTTTTGGTAAATGGAAGCTGGCCACCTTACATGTCAGCCAAATTCACTTATATTGAGCTCATGTATGCTTCAGTTTTCACAATGGGCCCCAGCTGTCCTCTGTGGTCATATTTCATCTGTTTACTTGATTGTAACATTGAATGTCTATCCCAGAACAGCATCTCAGCTTTTTCTTTTAACTGTCACTTAAAGTGTTTTCTCATTATAAAATCAATTACATATTTATTTACTTTTTAGGTTTTGGGCCTCATCTGGCAGTACTCAGAGCTTACCCCTGACTCTACATTCAAGGATCACTCCTGGTGGTAGTGCTCAGAGGACCATATTGGGTGTCAGGGATTGAACTCAGGTGGTTGTGTGTATACTATTGCTCTGGTCCCCCAAAATTAATCTTTTCAAAAAAAAGAAAAATAGCAAAGAAAACATACATATATATGAATATATATATAAGAAAACATATATAAGAGAACATATATATATATATTGTTTTCTTTGTTATTATATATAACATATTCTCCTGAACAGAGAATTACTCTGTTCAGGAGAAAATATATGTTATATATACTAACAAAGAAAACAGAGAAACATATATATAGTTTTCTTTATATATATAAAATATATTAGATATATTTTATATATATATATATATATAAGCTAGAAAATAAAATTATCTGCCATCCCACCATTAAGAGACACACAGTATTTTTTAAAGTATTTTATTATACCACCATGAGATACACAATCACAAAGATACACAATTAAAAAGTTCATACCTAGGGTTTTGGTCATACAGTGTTCCAGCACCCATCCCTCCACCAGTGCCCATCTCCCACCACCAACTACTTGGTTCCCCCCCTCTCCCCAGCCCACCTCCATGGCAGGTTCCCCATTTCTTTCCCTTTCTCTCTCTCTCCCTTCCTTCCCCTCCAGACTATGGACTACAGAACACACATTAAAGGGTTGTCATGTGTATCCTTTTGCCTGTATTTAATGCTCAGTTCTAGGTTGGCACTAGTACCCTCGACAATTTTCAGCACACTGTTCCATTCTCTGTCCTACCCAGCCTCTGACTCCCACACATTTGCGACAATTTCCACCCTTGACAAGACCTCCTGATAAAAGGTCATGTTTCACTTGACCTTGGATATTGGCATCACAATAGGCACATATATATATATCTATGCCATGCAAATAAATGCAGTCATTCTGTATCTGTCTCTCTCCTTCTGGCTAATTTCACTCAACATAATCTTCTCCATGTCCATCCATTTATAGGCAAATTTTATAACTTCATTTTTCCTAACAGCTGCATAGTATTCCATTGTGTAGATGTACCAAAGTTTCTTTATCCAGTCATCGATTCTAGGGCACTCTGGTTGTTTCCAGATTCTGGCTATTGTGAATAATGCTGCTATGAACATAAAAGTAGGGATGGTGTTTCCGCTGCATATTTTTGGCTTCCCAGAGTAGATTCCCAGGAGTGGTATGGCTGGGTCAAATGGGAGTTCAATTTCTAGTCTTTGGAGGAATTGTCCATATTGTTTTCCAGAAAGGCTGTACTAGCTGGCATTCCCACCAATAATGGATGAGTGTCCCCTTTTCCCCACATCCACGCCAGCACTTGTTTTTCTTGCTCTTTTGAATATGTGCCAGTCTCTGTGGTGTAAAATGATATCTCATTGTTGTTTTGATTTGCATCTCTATGATGATTAGTGATGATGAGCATTTTTTCAAATGTTTTTTGGCCATTCAAATTTCTTCCTTGTTGAAGTTTCTGTGCATTTCTTCTCCCCCATTTTTTGATGGGGTTGTTTGTTTTCTTCTTGTAAAGTTCTACCAGTGCCTGATATATCCTGGATATTAACCCCTTATCAGATGGGTATTGGGTGAATATTCTTTCCCATTCTGTGGACCCGCCTTTGTATCTTAGTCACTGTTTCTTTTGAGGTGCAGAAGCTTTTTAGTTTCATGTAGTCCCATATGTTTATCTTTTCTTCTAGTTGCTTTGTTAGTGATGTTTCACCTTTGAAGATGCCTTTAGCTTCAATGTCGTGGAGGGTTTTTCCTATATTTTCTTCAATGTACTTTATGGATTCAAGTCTGATATTGAGATCTTTAATCCATTTTGATCTGATTTCTGTGCATGGTGTTAGACACAGGTCCAAATTCATTTTTTTACATGTCGCTGCCCAGTTTTCCCAACACCACTTGTTGAAGAGACTTTCCTTACTCCATTTTGGACTCTTTGCACCTTTATCAAAGATTAAATGATCGTGTGTTTGAGGTTGGGTGTCAGGATACTCAATTCTATTCCATAGGTCCACAGGTCTGTTTTTATTCCAATACCATGCTGTTTTAATTACTACTGCCTTGTAGTACAGTTTGAAGTTGGGAAAGGTGATGCCTCCCACCTTCTTTTTCCCGAGGATTGCTTTAGCTATCCTTGGGGGTTTATTGTTCCATACAAATTTCAGGAGTGTTTGGTCAATTTCTTTGAAGAATGTCATGGGTATCCTTATAGGGACTGCATTGAATCTGTACAGAGCTCTAGGGAGTATTACCATTTTGACAATGTTGATTCTCCCCATCCATGTGCAGGGAATATGTTTCCATTTCCTTGTGTTCTCTTTTATATCTTGGAGCAGTGTCTTGTAGTTTTCTTTGTACAGGTCCTTTACACATTTGGTTAAGTTGATTCCTAGGTATTTGATTTTCTGTGGCACAATTGTGAATGGAATCGTTTCCTTAATATCCCTTTCTTCTCTTTCGTTATTTGTATATAGGAAAGCCACCGACTTTTGGGTGTTGATTTTGTATCCTTCCACTCTACTATATGTGTCTATTGTTTCTAGGAGTTTTTTGGTAGAGAGTTTAGGGTTCTCTAGTTATAATATCATGTCATCTGCGAATAATGATAGCTTGATTTCTTCCTTGCCTATCTGGATGCCCTTGATGTCCTTTTCTTCTCTGATTGCTATGGCAAGTACTTCCAGTACTATATTGAATAAAAGAGGTGAGAGTGGGCAACCTTGTCTTGTCCCTGATCTCAGGGGGGAAGGCTTTCAATTTTTCCCCCATTTAGAATGATGCTCGCTATGGGCTTTTGGTAGATGGCTGTAACTATCTTGAGGAAAGTCCCTTTAATTCCCATTTTCTGGAGGGTTTTAATCATGAACTGGTGCTGGATCTTGTCAAATGCTTTCTCTGCATCTATTATAGGATCATATGGTTTTTATTTTTTCTTTTATTGATATGATGTATTATGTTGATTGACTTGCGAATGTTGAACCATCCTGCATTCCCGGGATGAATCCTACTTGGTCATGATGTATCTTCTTGATGAGTCTTTGGATTCTGTT